>JAJLVG010000066.1:0-10822 GCA_030564585.1 Martiniozyma abietophila
ATATTTATAATAAATAGTGGTATCATATAAAATAATCTTTTAATGAAGGTTTGTAGTGATTTTAAATAAAATAATTACTCTGTAATTTCACTTTAATTATAATTATAAAAATTCAAATATCAAATCTTACTAAAATAAAGGAGGGAAGGGGAGGGTAAAAAGCTCTATCTGAAAATCCTTTCTTTCTAAAATGAAATGAATTGAAATGAATTGAAATGAAATTCAAATCTTAATAATCTATGCCAAGATATATTAATACATTTCATGATGACTAGTTTGTTGTTACTAGCTTCAAATATTTTGAGTCTAACAAAAATCTTAATAAATACTAAAAAAAAAAATAATAATAATATTTTAAACATTAGCCGCTTTAATTTTTACAAAAGCTCATCTCAGTTTTAAAAGCTTTTCCATTAATGAACAATTTATTTCCTATAATTTCATATTGTGCTACCTTCTGCAACGATTTATAAATGATAATTATTTTTTTCAGCTGTCAGAAATTCCTATAAAACTGAAAAAATTAATTTTAAAGTGCAATGTGAAATTCATCGTCTCTCGTCTTCGTATCATTACATCATCTCATCGCTTATAAAAATTAATCTCAGATAGATTTGTCGTGAATAAAGCTACAAAAATTTCTCGCAAATTAAAAATAAGAAAGGGTCTGCAAGTATGATGATGGGTTGTTAATAGATCGATGATGATGTGTTTTAAAATTGATCCCATCTTTTAGCTGCAAAATATTATAACTATACTTTTTGGATAAACTAGCGTTTATGCAGCTTTGTCTGCGCATATCGTTGGCTTCCGTACACCATCTTCTGCAGTCAACAACAGAAGAATATTCAACATGTTTGAGACACACATATATACTTTTAGTATTAAATTGTTGGTTCACTGAAAGAATGTGTTAAAAGAATTGAAAGAGTTACCTAGTAGATCATATTCAATATGGCTGCTTAACTGATAATACTGAAACTTACTATTTATATTATTATAATAAATGTTTTGCGCTATTTTTTCCCTGGTGACGTTTCCATGGAACATGAAATATATACGAAGAAAAGAACAGGAACAAGCTGCATAAAACAAATGAACTCGTCATGAAATGACTAAAGTAAATACAATTTTATAATTAAAGATATAATCAAATAGATCATTTTATCACAAGTGGAAGAGTATATACATATTTTACCTTCTCACAATACAAAATATATTCACTATAATGATACAATATGTTAAGACTTACCATCAATTTTATTCATTCATTTTTTTATTAACTAATTTAAAGATTTTACAAAATGAATTATGGTTCAAATCTATTGACTTTTAAAAAGCTTTAACCCAAAAAATGAAATTATAGACTGGTGTTAGGGGACTAATTAATTCATAATTTTTATATGGTGGCTTACTTTAAAATTATTAATAAAAATCAAAATTTCTTGTCTGAGTTGGTGAGGTTAACTAACGAGACAGCCTTTAACTTAACATCCTCAAGTATTAAATGAAGATGTTTGCAAACTTTAAAACCAAGGTATTATCGAAGTTTTCTTGACATTAATAAAATAGAGAATAAACAAAGTTATTAAACACTTCATGTGCACTTAGAGCAACAAAAAAATTTATTGCTATGTCATCTCAGATTAATCCAACAATTGTTTATGTTTAATAATGATTTATGTACTTTTTGATGTTTACAAACGTTATATCAGCATTATGTTCACTTATAACATTAGTTGTTAAGGATTTCTTAACAAGAATGTGTGTAAGAATAGTATTTAAGTCTTGTTAGTAAAAAGACTGAAAATTTGAATTGTTTTATAATTAAAGGTTACCCATCAATTGAATAAATGATTTCACATTTTAAAATAAACAAATAATGAAATATTACCATTTAGACCTACATTATATATACATCATGATCTTACATCTAAATAACTAATTATTTTATTCAATAAAAAAAATATGAGTAAAAAACATATAAATAATACTTTATAATAGGAATAAAAGGGAAAGAAAAGAAAGAATATATATATATAATAAAAGAAAGAGAGACAAACAGAAAAACAAATAAACAAACAAATAAATAAATAACCACTTTTTTTTTGAAGACGATGGAAATAGACGATGTTATTTCAAAAACATATAATTCATAAAAATTGAATTTAATAAATTAACATGCATCATCTTGAGCTTCAATGAAATCAATAGCTTGTCCAACTGTTTTAATATCATCAGCTTCCTTGTCTGGTATAAGAACAGAAAATTCATTTTCAATTTCCATGATTACTTCTACAGTATCAAAAGAATCATAACCGAGATCCTTTGAAAATGATGTTTTATCTGTAATTGAAACACCAGGCACAGTTTTACCATATGATTCAAGTAATTCTAAGATTCTATCACTAATAATTTGTCTAGTAAGTGGAGGAGCATGAGAGTAAGCTCTAGAAGGAGTTCTTAAACCGAAGTTGATAGCAGTTTGGGTTCCAGTTCTAACGAGAGTTGTTCTAGAAGCAACAATGGAGGTTTTAGCAAGACACTTGAACATGATAAGAGTATTTGAACGAATTAGTTAAGTTAAGTTAAGTTAAGTTATTAAGTTAAAAGTAGTTGGTGATCTTTTCTTTTTGCTAACAAATTGGGAAAAATTCATTTTTAACAAAGAAAAGCGAGAGGGGAAAAAATTCGCGTTTTTTTTTTTATTTTCTCTCTCTCGATATATCTTTTTGTTGAAAAGTTTTCTTCACGTGTCTACAATAGGTGTTGATACAAAGGTTTAATATATCAAAATACAAGATGTTTTCGTTCTTTAGACCTCAAATACAGTCCTTAGTGACACGATGCACAACCACAAAGCCTTCAGCTCTACTTGCACAAGTTAATCAACAAAGAAATGCTACACTTAATCAAATAAGAAAAGGTAGAGGTATGCTCACAAGAAAAGATCGTCCAACAAAGTCACCACATCTTGATACATGTCCAATTAAGAAAGGTGTTGTTATGAGGGTTATGATTCTTAAACCAAAAAAGCCTAACTCTGCTCAAAGAAAAGCAGCTAGAGTCAGACTTTCAAATGGTGAAGTCATTTCTGCTTATATTCCAGGTATTGGTCATAATTGTCAAGAACATTCAGTAGTTTATGTTAGAGGTGGTAGATCACAAGATTTACCTGGTGTTAAATATCATCTTGTTAGAGGTGCAATGGATTTAGCTGGTGTTGCTAATAGAGCTACTTCAAGATCAAAATATGGTGTTAAAAAACCTCAACAAAAGGAATAATAATTTTAAAATAAATATAATTTTATTTCAATTTTGTCTAACCTGTTAATAGAATACACTTTATGTGTATATGTGTATGTAAAAAAATTCTTTTTTATAAAATTTATTACTTTTAAAATATATTAAGTAAAAAAACTAATTTATTATTAAGCTTTTTAATTATAAACTTCTTTTTGAAGCATTTGTAAACTATCTTCGTATTGCTTCTTTTCTTCTTCTGTTAAATCAACATCAAATTCATTATTTTCACCTTTCATATGTTCCTTTCTAACAAATTTAATCTCTTCAATTTCCTTTTGATTTCTATTAATAACTTGACCAGAAAATACAACTTTTTTAAACCATTTAAAATCTTTTACACCATAACAAAATGTTATAGCATTCCCTTCTTTCCCTGCTCTTGCCGTTCTACCAACTCTATGAATATATTCTTTAGTTGAACCTGGTAAATCATAATTAATCACAAATTTCACAGATTCTAAATTTATTCCTCTACTCATTAAATCTGTACAAATTAAAATTCCTCCATCAACTTCAAATTCTTTTAAAACTTTCCTTTTTTCATTATCTTTCATTACAGAACTAATATATTGAATTTTAAAATTTAAATTTTGATATTCAATCATCATATTCAACAATCTGCTCAATCTTATTGTTGATTCATTACTTTTAGTAAATACTATACCATGGTCATCCCATTTAACTGGTTCAATATTATCATTTTTAATCATTTTAAAATTAAAAAATTTTAATAAAATCAAAGGTTTAAAAAATGATAAATTATCAGATATTTTAATAAACATTTCATTCAATGATTTAGGTAATTGATATATTTCATTATTATTAGTATTTGTTAAATCATTAACTATGACTAACCTTGGTCTAAATAATTTTAAATGTGTCATCTTTTCAGAATTTGTAGTTAAAGTTGCACTCAATATCACTTTTATGCACCTCAATTTAAATAATTTATCTAATGAATCAGTTGACATATACTCACCTTCAATTTTATTCATAATTAAATCACACCAACCTTGAAAGTTTTGATTTAATAATCTATCTGCTTCATCAATGATTAAAAATCTTAAATTTTTCAAATTAATTTCATTTATATGTTCCATTAATCTACCAGGAGTTGAAATAATTAAATCATTATCAATATTTAAAACCTTTTTCTTTTCTTCTTCAACATTTAAATCACCTTTTAATGGTAATATATTTATATTTAAACCTTTAATTAACTTCAACGAATCTGAATAAACTTGATTAACCAATGGTTTAGTTGGAACAATTATAATACATTTTAAACCTTCGATTTTCTTATTTAATAAAATGCATTGAATAATTGGTATTAAATATGCTAAAGTTTTACCAGAACCAGTTGAAGCGTTAATTAAATAATCACCTCTTGGAATTGGATTTAGTCGTTGACGATTTATATCTTTTAAAAGTTGTTCAATTAATGTAACTTGAACAGAAAATGCTTCATCAAATTTGAATTCATTCTTAATATTTAATAATATCTTTTCTTCAATATTTGGTTCAAACTCTTCAAAATTTTTTTTAATTTTATCATCATAAAAGAGTGGTTCTGTTAACCAACTAAGTGATTGATTTTTTAATAAATTAGAATAAAGTTTATAATCTCTTGGTAATTTTGGTTGAGGAATTGGTTTAACATCTTTTATTTCAACATCGGTTGAATCTGATGAATCTGATACTAAATCAGATTCTTTTAAATGTGGTTGTAATGACATAGTTTGTTTGAATCTATTCAAAACTAAAGAATGTTGATTATCAATTTCTTCAGTTTCATTGATTTCAATTTCGTTCTCATTATCACTTTCATCACTCATATCTTCTCCATTATCAGATGTTGTCCTTTTCCTTTTGAGTAAATTAAGATCTTCTTGTTTTCCTTCATTTTTATATTTATTATTATCATCGCTGACATCGCTGACATCACTATCACTCTCACTCTCACTATCACTCTCACTTTCACTATCACTCTCACTCTCACTATCACTAGTATCACTATCAATATCACTAGTATCACTTTCATTTCTTTTTTCATTATTATTATGGCTTGTTTCACTATTAATATCTATTGTGGGTTCTTGATCCTTCATCTCAATATCAATATTTTCATTGTCATTTTTATTGTTTTCAATATGCAATTCGTCAGCTTCAACAATCCTTTTCTTTTTCAATTTAGCAAGTAAAAGCGACTTCTTCTTCTCATCTGTGATACTAGACCCTAACCCTTCTATATTAGCAGCAAACATAATGAGTAGTCAAATGTTTAAACTAAAAGATCATATCATTTCAGTTTAAGGAAGAAAAAATATTCTAAAATTTTTTTTAGCTGCAATAATTTTTTTAAAGATTTTTCATTTTTGACTTTATAGGAGAAAGTTTGTAAAAACAAGAATAAATGCTTTTAAATATTCAACGTATACCCAATTTATTACATTTGAAAGCTTTTGAATTTTTATTACGAAGGTATTCGGTATTATCAAAGGATTCAAAAATCAAATATCCAATTTCGACTAATCAATCATGGTTTGAAAATTTATCAATAAATTCTATACAAAATGAAAATGAATTTACAAATCATTTAAAAGAATCAATTAATTCATCAAATTATCAATATTTTAAATCATTTCAAAAATATTATCAAAAATGTTTGTTAAAATTTGGTGAAAATTTGAATTTAAATGATGTAAAAATAAATGATAATAATAACAAGAGTAATCATTATTCAATTAATTTATTAAATTCGAAAATTAAATTTATTGAATCAAAATTAAAGGATTCATCAAAGAATAAATTTATTATTAATAATAGAACTAAAGTTTCAAGGAAGGAACCTCCATTTTATTTACATCAACAATTTTTATTAAATTTAGCATCTTCAAATATAAAATCTTTAATTGAACTTTATTTTGAATTACCAGATATAAAACCAATTCATTTAAAGCGTCAAGAATTTGAAAAATTCATGAAATTAATCATAAATTTAAGATTTAATGATGATTACAAATCATTAATTCCTTCAATTATTTTAATTTTTAATGATATTTTAGATCAAAATTTAATTGAATTAACACCATTTGAAAAGATGAAATTTTTATCTTTAAAATTTATTCAACTTTCAAATAATAATGAATTAGAATCAACAATTTATAAAAATATTTTAGATTTAAATCAAAAGAAGCTTCATTTAAATAAACTTCCTTCTTATTGGACTTTCTTATTAAAAAGATTCACAAATTTTAAACGTGAAATAATATTTGATATGTCAAAAGATTTAAAGTTCAGTAGACTAATTGCTATAGAAGTTTTAAATTCAGCAAATAATTTAACAGAATTTAAAAATATTTTGAATTTAATTATTGTTAATAATATCCATCTTGATAATCAACTTTTAAATTCAATTTTAATTCAATATTTAAAATTTAATCAAATCGATCAGTTAATAGAAATATTTACTGATTTAACAAAAAAATTTGGTTTAATTTCATCAAATGATCCTCTTTATTCCTCATTTTTAACAATTAAACAATCAAGATTAGAAAATGAAAGAATTCATATATTAAATTTAGCAAGATCCTCATTATTATATGATAAATCAGTAACAATTAAAATCCCATGGGAAAATTTTGTTCCTTATCCGATATTACCTTCAAGTTTAACGTTAAATAAAATTTTAATTGACAATAAATTGAATGATGAATCAATATTGAAAATAACTGAAATTATTCATCAATATCAAATACCTTTAGCATACACAACGATCCATGCAATGATATTAAAATCAAATGATTTAATTTTATTAAAATATATTCTTGAATTATTGATTGATGATGAACAATCAGAAATTCGAGGAACGATCCAAAATTTAAATGAAAATTTAGATAATATAACAAATGATGGCAGATACGATCTTAATCTAAGAAAGCTTTACAATTCTTCTTCAGCTGAAATTATTAATGATTATAATTTTAATGAAAAGAAATGGCTTGAACTAATTTTAATTGAAAGTATAAAATCTTTTGATAGACTTCGAATCGAAACAACGAATGAAACGAATGAAATATCTACTGCTGATTTGCAAAATAGAATTCAACAATTGATTGTCATATTAAATACCCTTTTACATAAATAAATCTTATTAGCCATTATTGAATTCCTTGTTTAACATTATAGATTTTTTTAGATTAATGAAAATAAAAATTATAAATCACTGCACAATGTGTAGTACCATACAAAAGGTAAAATCAAACAAAAAACCCTGTAAAAAATCAACCCAAAAAAATAAGCAAACAACAGACAAACAAACAAACAAACAAAAAAGACAATAAAAATTGAAATGAATAATAATTCAAAATTTAATAATCATCTTCTACTCTTTTTAAAATTTCTTAGTAATACTAAATCTTCATTGACTTCTTCAATCTTCAGAGATGGACAAATGAAATGTCCTTTCCTTATACCTATACCAGATGATTTTTCTTTCCTTTTTGGTAATTGTGGACCGTAAAGAAATTCATTTAATGTTTGATTTTCTGTCCAAACTTTACCATCTTCTTGATTTGATGAATTACCACCATTTGAAGCTTTAAGTCTCTTTCTTGAATTATTTGTTCCCGTTCCTGAATCATAAGAATCGTCATTTGAATTTGTTATACCTATTGATGAATCAAATCCATTATTACCATTTGCACCTAAATCATGAACTCTTTTCCTTCTTGAACGACGTTCACCAGAAAAGAAAAAGCTATTTCCAGATTCAACTCCAGAAGTATTACCATCAGTAACATTTCCTTCCTTTTGTTCTTTATTATTCATTGATGTACTAATTCCAAAAGTTGAGTCTTGTAAATTGGCTCTGGTACGAGATGTCCCCGTATTCGAACTTGATGTAACAACATCAATTAATGCTTTATCATCTTTTAATTGCTTTATTTTATTTAATAATCCATCATGAAGCTTTTCTTTAACCATTAAAACAATTGAATTTGCATTCGATACAGTTTCATTATACTGTTCAGTGAATTGATTGTTTATCATTTTTACATTATATTCTTCAGCTAATCGAAGACGAACTAAATCATAATCTCTCAATTCTCTCAAATCACGTATCTTTTCAATAAATAAAGGGTTATCTCCTTGATGAAGTGAACTTAACTTAAATTGTAAATCAACTAAAGCATTCCTATAATGACCATCCTTTTCAGCATGGAAAATCTGATCCATCTTTGCTAATTTTGATTGAATTTGTAGCCGGCGGCGTTCCTTCTTTGGAATTGTATGATCTTCGTAGCTCATACTGAATTGATTTATAGTTATTAAGTTGTATTGTATCTTAATTGTTAACTTCTTCCTGTAATCGGAGAAAGACGTTGATTGCATATTTTTTTTTTCTTTTTCTTTTCCTTTCTTTTCCTTTCCTTTTCTGCTATAAAAATCGAGAGAAGAAAAAAAATATTTAAAAATTTCAGTTAAGTTAAAATTAAATAGATCAAAGTCTCTTGTTACTTCATTTTAAGTTTATTCTTTTAATATTTATACCAACTGTTTGAGTGAATATAGCTGATAGAATTTTTTTGGTTTATTTTATAGCTTGATTGGAATACATGTATACATTATAAGATCATGAGTGTTGTTACGATATCATTAAAAGATAATCAATTAGTTAAAAAGACAAAGACACTTATTGAAACAAGTAAAGCGTTGTTTCAAGGTAAAGTTAAAATTGAAAAAGGTGTTGAAGAAGTCAATTCTTTCAATTTAACATTTAAAACAAATTGGTCAATAGATGAATTAAAAAGTTTACTCATAGAAAATCAATTACTTGATTATTTGTTAATACCTATAATAATAAAAGATTATAATGATAAAGATACAGAAAATGAAAAATTCATTCCATTTGCAAATATAATTCCAAAAAGATTTTCAATTTATCCACCTTTGTTATTATTAGCAACTACAAAAAATGATGAAGAACTGAAAACTTTGACAGATAACGATTATCAACAAATTCTTAGTCATTTCACCAAATTACATTCACCAGGAAAAGAAGAGTTGACTCATTTAGCTATTAATAAACCTATTCCATTAGATGAAATTGAATCTAAAGATGAAAATATGATGAGATGTCCTATAAATATAACGACTTTATTTGGATCATTTGATGATTTTTGGTGTCACACAATTCAAAATGGGATATATCAAACTTGGATGCCAAAGTTTACAATGTTTTCAAGAGGGAACATCAAAGAAAAAGCTAGAATTTTAAATGGTGATCATTATAATAATAAAAATAATAATCATAATAATGATCATGATGACAATGTTAGATTAAAACCTTATTCAAATTCCATTAAAGATCGAACTATAATTGATTTATATGCTGGGATCGGATATTTTACATTATCATATTTATCAAGGAAAGCAAGAAGGGTCATTTGTTGGGAAATTAATCCTCATTCAGTTGAAGGCCTTGTTAGAGGTATCGAAAAGAATAAATTTGGTGAAGTATACATAATAAAAGAACATGAGAAAATTGATTGGAATAAAATCAAATCTCCTGATGTTAAATGTGTTGTATTTGTTGAAAGTAATGATTTTGCAATTAAAAGAATGGAAGAAATGGTAAATCAAGCTCATGGTGGATTAGAAGAAGTTCAAAAAGAAATTGTCATGACTCATTTCAATCTTGGATTATTACCTACATCGAAGCCTTCATGGAGTATAACATGTAACCTGATAAAATTATATGGTTCTTCAATTGACAAATCTTGTTGGGTCCATGTCCATGATAACGTAGGGACTGAAGATGTATCTCAATGGGTTCAAACAACCAAATCAAACCTTCAAATCATGGCCGGTACTAATCGTTTGGTAACACCATGCTGGACAGAACATGTCAAGACGTACGCTCCTGATGTCTGGCACATTGTCACTGACTTTGAATTCATCCTTTTATAAACACCATGAGCATTTCATTTGATAATTACGTAATCCACTTATCTCTTTTAAAAATCGACAAAAAAATCATAAAATTTTTGTAAAAATTCAAGGAAAAATCGTAATCTTTTTGCTTGTTTGATTATAAACTGAACAACAACACGAAAGGACAAAACAACGTGATGGCACAACCACGTCCTAAACCATGGGAATCAAATAATGCTTCTATTAGTTCTGGTATCGCACCAATCGCTATGAGTGATAACTCTCCAGCGCTAGCACATTCAATCGATGACACTTTGCCTGCACTGCCTTCGTTGCCTCCAAAGCCAGATCATTTGCAATCTTCTTTATCAGGGACAAGCAATACAAATCCATTGTCAACAAATCGAAATCAGTCAAGTATGGGTAGTAATGGATTAAGTTCAAGTTACAACCAACAGTATAATAATGGTTCTTTGGGATCTTATGGTTCATCATATGGAAGTGGATTAGGTTCTTACGGTGGTTATGGTGGTTATGGATCAGGTTATGGATCAGGTTATGGATCAGGTTATGGATCAGG
>JAJLVG010000066.1:10842-28828 GCA_030564585.1 Martiniozyma abietophila
GGAGGTATGGGAGGTATGGGAGGACTTGGTATGGGGAGCATTCCTGGAATATCGGGAATATCAGATTCAACTAATCAAGCTTTATCAATAATTGAGTCTTTGTTGCTCACGTTTTCTTCTCTTACAATACTATTGGAATCTACATATTATGCTACAAGTAATGCGGTTATGAGTGTAGGTGGTGTGATGGGACAAATTGGTGCTATTGGAGGAGTCATTGGTACTGTTGGTAATACATTTAAAGATATTGGTAATGACTTCGGAGACTTTTTGAAAGGAATTTTAAGAATTATTTTAAAAATGGTTGTCAAATTGTTAGAATTAGTTGGTATTGAAGGTTTAGGAACTGATGTATCAAACCTTCATAGAGTTGGTTGGTTGAAACGGAAATTATTAGAATTAATGAATGTTGTTGGTGTTGAAAAGCCTTCAAATTCAACCAATGATTCAATTGTTAATGAATTTATTAAATGGAAAGGTACAGGAGTTACTGATGGTATAGGTCGAAACACTATTTCTCAAAGAAATAAAAGAAGTAAACTTTGGCCTTTATTTGTATTCTTGGCAGCTGTTGTAGGACTTCCAGTAGTGATGAAACGAGTTGCAACATATGTTGAAAGAAAAGGCCTTCGACAACAAGAACAACAGCAACAGCAACAAGAACAACATTTACTGTTACAACAACAAAATCATAATCAAAATCAAAATCTTCAATCTAATTCTCAAAATACACAACAATCAAGTTTGGATCCAAAATCATTAACATTTGCTCGTGCAAGGTACCCTTTTAAACCAGAAGATTCTACTAATTCGAATGAGCTTGAAATGTCAAAAGGTGATTTAGTCGCTGTTTTAAAAGAAGAAGGTGATTGGTGGTATTGTCGAACTAGAGATGGTAGAGTTGGATATGTTCCATCTAACTGGTTAGGTATTGTGAAGCAGGGCTCCACTAATAATAATTCAACTGAAACAACTTCGGTAACTAAATTGCCAACATCTATCTCTGAAACATCTAAACAATCAATATCTACGAAATCTAATCAAATAATGTCAACATAATAGAGACAATTTATATGTTTTTTTTTTAAGTGGAGATGAAATATTTATTAAATAAATTTTAAAAAAACGAATTTTTTATATAATTATTTTATCATGAATAATAACACGTTATAACTAAAAATATTTGTGTAACCGTTTAACAGTAAATTAATCAAGAAAATTTTAAAACTAGTAAACAAACCATTTACAAAACAATAAAAAGACAATAAGAAGATAAAACAAAACAAAACAACAGCAATATACAAATTTTATATTTTTT
The DNA here is from genome assembly GCA_030564585.1 of Martiniozyma abietophila. NCBI lineage: Eukaryota > Fungi > Ascomycota > Pichiomycetes > Pichiales > Pichiaceae > Martiniozyma > Martiniozyma abietophila. The sequence continues at coordinate 12,161 of JAJLVG010000066.1, forward strand.
TCTACAATAATCGATTAGGCACTCCACATAGAGTAAACTTGTGGTTTGACTACACTAATTGGAGAGATATCATCATCTAATTCATCAATTTTTTTATCGTTGTCATCATCACCATTAAGAACAGTATCTTTAGTATGTTTTTTTTTAATTTCTAATTTTGGATTTTTCAAAGCTTCCTTTGCAACTTCATCCATTAATTTGACTGCTTCTTTAATACTTGGTGCAGCACTTGCAGCATTTTCTGCAGATGATGAAGCACTAAGTTGATGACTAACTTGAATTAATAAACTTTTTAATTTATTAACATGCTTTTTCCAAACTAATTTATCAACAATTAATTTTTCTCTTTCAATATCAACTAATTCACGTGATTTTGAAATTTCATCTTCAATTGAAGTTAAAGTTTGTAATTTTAAATTAAATTTTTCAAGTAATAAATTATGAATTTGATAAAGAATTTCTGATTGAGTTTTAAGTTCAACTGATTTACTTTCATCAGCTAAAGATATAATTGAATCAGAAGTATTATTATTATTAGATTTATTTGTTGTTGTTGAAGTTGTTGTTGAAGTTGTTGTTGAAGTTGTTGTTGTAGTTGTTGTTGTAGCAGTAATTGATGTAATAACTTTTTCAAGAAGATGTTTCAAAGTTAAATCTTTACTTTGAGAATCTTTGATTTTAATTAAAAATTCTTTGAATGAACTAGATTGAATTTGTTTTGAAATATATTTATCTTCAATTGGTAATTGAATAAATTTAGCAACACATTGATCTTTAGTTCTTGATCCAATATGACCAGCAATTGAATTCCAATCATCACCATACATTTCAATACCTTCTAATAATAATAATATTTCACTATTTGTCCATTGCTTTTCTTGAGATTCTAATTGAGATTTATCAAGTTTTATAAAATCAGAAGATTTAAAAAAATTTTCAAATTGACCATTTTCAAAACATTGTGAAGATATATTTGATTTTGATTTTAAATTATGATATTTTGTTTCTGTTATATCATTACCAGTAATTGAACAATAAATTTGTTTTGTTTGTGAAGAAAAATCACGAGATGAATCATTTAAAGTTAATGCATCTTCAGTTGAATCATAAATATTTTTACGTAAAGTAAGATTAAATAATTTTGAAGGGTTAAGCTTTTGCTTTTTAATTATTGGACCATTTTCTTCATAATTTAATGAATTACCATTTTCAATTTCTTTATTTGATTCAATAATTTCATTATTACTATTATTATTATTATTAAATTGTTTAATTTCATTAGGATTTTGAAATTCAAAGCAACTTGGTTTATCTAAAATTACTTGAAAATGACCAGTAAATTGAGGTCCCATACTAAAACTTTTTGTTTTTGGATCAATTTGATAATTTATTAAACCCCATTTTGATAAAAATCCAAAAATTCTCATTAATGAAGCAACATCAATTGCAATATTCCTTCTAATTGAAGTAATTGAAATATATTCCATTGGATTTAAACGAAATGTATTAATCATAAAATTTCTAATTGTTAAATAAATTTCTGGTGATTTATATTTTGAATTACCAATAAAAAATTCTGGTAAACTACGCTTTTCAATTTCATGAATTTCATTTATATTAAACCATCTTGAAAATGATGGGATAATTACTGGTTTTGTTTGTTTTGCCAAATAAACGTTTGCCTTTGTATGGAGGTCTGCCGTATCTGAATCAGGAGTTTGTTCTGTAGTAGACATTACTCGTACTTCAAATGTGTTTTGTACTAATGTGTTGTGTTGTGTATTTGTTTAAAAAACCTTTGAACTATAAAAAAAATACAAATTTACTTACAATTTTTTTTTGGTGGAAAAGAAATCAACAAAAAATATCACAAAAATTTTTTTTCGCGACAACACGACAATTTTTTTTGTTGTTATATATTTTTTGCGACACAATTTTTTGTTTTAATAAAAAATTAATTTGAAAGAAATAGACGAGAGTATCGAATTCGAATTTTGTCGGATGTGTGTAATTACAAAGAAGGTCATTCCTGTTCACGACGGTGAGTGAGGAATCACTATTCCAGGATTCCTTCAATTACATCAGTAGATTGTCGAGTTGATTCAGTTTTATTCAATATTCAACTCTGTATTAATGTCTAAATAATTTTAATAAATGTTTGTCTAAATCAAACCTTAGTTGTTAAGTCGATCCTTATACCACGGATCCCTAGACTTCATAAGCATCACGAGCATATTTGAAAAAGTAGTTGGTCTTCATACCACTACGATCCCATGGATGTTCGCCATTGACACGACCAACAGCACAACTTTTTTACACCAAAGATGTGGACTGTTAGAATTGACCGGTTTAATGTAACTGCACTGGTTGCCTCTTGGAAGCCAATTATGATCTTCGTATCTGTTAGCTTCTTCAAGAGTAAGACTGGATGGGTACTCTCTCCTTGGTTTACCTTTACCACCAGAATAAGTATTTCTACCGGAAGTGTTGTCACGCTTACCCCCAAACTTAGGATCACGTCTCAAAAATGATAACTCATTCCCTTCTCCCTTTTGTCTTTTATACTGATCACCACTATCTCCAGTTCTTCTTTTAGACTTGAAGAATTCATCTTTTAACTTTTCATAGTCTAACTTTAACAGATTAGCTCCTTAGGTATATGTAATAATCTATATAAATCTATATACGCTATATAACTATAAATATGCTACAACAAATATATGAATAATATATGCTATATTCGTCGTCCACTGGTTGAGATAGCGGTGCACGGGTTAAGATATTTATATATTCGAAGGTGTCCCAAAAGGGTTAATTAAGCGACACGTCCATACACACGCAAAAATATAAAAATAAAAATAAAAATAAAAATGATTTAATTAACGTGTTTAACACTGACGCGTTAACTGATACACGTAATAAAGTGAATAAAATATATAAAGGGGGTTGGTATGGATAGTAATAAATTACAGAAGTTAAATTTGTTAATAGAACAATCTAAAGCATTTTCACAAATTATCACACAATCTTTAATTAATTCACAAGAACAACATATAACACAAATTTCAAATAAAAATGATGTTGATGATAATGATGATACTGAAAATCAACCAAAATCAAAGAAAAGAAAGAAAGGTTCAATTGATTCTATTATTACAGTAAAGAAAGAGAAACATGACAATAATAATAATACTTCTAATGAAATTAAATATGATAATAAAGATTTAGTTTATGGACAACCAAAAATGGTTAAAAATGTTATAATGAAACAACATCAATTAAAAGGTATGAATTGGTTAATATCTTTATATGAAAATGGTTTAAATGGAATTCTTGCAGATGAAATGGGTTTAGGAAAAACACTTCAAACTATTTCTTTAATTTGCTTTTTAATTGAACAAGGTATAAAAGGACCATTCTTAATTGTTTCACCATTAAATGTTGTAAATAATTGGTCAAATGAATTTAAAAATTTTGCTCCTGATGTTAAAATTTTACCTTATATTGGTAGTAAAGATTTAAGATTAAAAATGAGATCAACAAATAAAAATTGGAAAAATTTTGATGTAATTATAACTTCTTATGAATTATGTTTAATCGATTTTAATTTTTTAAAAAGACAAAGATGGACTTATTTAGTTGTTGATGAAGGTCATCGTTTAAAAAATTTTAATTCTGCTTTATTCATGAAATTAAAAGAATTAGATTGTTTAAATAGATTATTATTAACTGGTACACCACTTCAAAATAATTTAGTTGAACTTTGGGCTTTATTAAATTTTATTTTACCTTCAATCTTTCATGATTTTCATACATTTAAAAATTATTTTAATTTCGATGAATTTGAACAATTAAAAGAAAATGATAATGAAAATGATCAACAAAATAATGAAATGAACTCTCTTATTAATTTAACTGTAAAAAAAGCTTTAGTCTCAAATTTACATACCGTTTTAAAACCTTTTATTTTACGTCGTTTAAAAAAAGATGTTTTAAAATTGCCTCCAAAAAGAGAATATATTGTTTATTGTCATCATTCAAATATTCAGTCATTACTTTATAATGATTTATTAGAAATGAGTCGTCATTTAGGTCAAAAAGTTACTCAAAGTAGAACAAAATTACATCGTGAAAATGCAACAAGAACTTATAGATTAACTTTAATCAATATTTTCTTAAAAATTTATATTAAATATCAAAATCCAAAAATTATTAATGATGTTAAACCATTCTTAAATCTTGTTAAAAAACTTGATTTAATGGAAAAAAAATTTAATTATATGTTAAATGATTCAAGAAAATTAAAATTAAATAAAAATGAAATTAAAATTGATCAAAATGAAACACTTAACATGTTTGGTAAAGGTAAACGATTAAAGAAACAAATTGACCATGGTGATGTTGTTAGTGGTGCTGAATACGATTCAAGTTCAGATTCAGAAGAAAATTCTTGCAGTATAGCCTCAAGAATTTTAACAGATACAAATGATAATGAATATGAAAGATTATTAAATGAACTAAAAAGTTCACAAGTTTATCCATTTTATTATGAATTAAAAATGTATTTTAAATCAAAAAATTCTCTTACAACTTTACCATATTTAAGACAGGTTTGTGATTCTCCATATTTATTATGTTGGCCATGGGATACTAATAAACATTTAGAAGAAGAAAATGAAAATGATTCTGATATAGAATCAACATTGGGATCATCAGAATCAAAACAATCAGATTATCAAACGAACGATAAATTCATTTCTATAGATATTGAAGAATACAAAAGAAATCGTTTTGAAGATTTATATAGAGATACAGCTAAACTTCAAACTTTAGATTCATTAATTCCTGCATTATTCATTAAATATCCAGAAGAACGTATCTTAATTTTTTCCCAATTTATTAAATGTTTAAAATTATTAGAAAATTATTTTAATGACCACCCTTCATTATCAAAAACTATTAAATTTAATGGCAAAAATCGAAATATTAATATATTTCCTCAAGAAACATTAATGATTCATGGACAAAATTCAAATGATGAAAGAGTTGAAACATTAAAAGAATTCACGAAAACAAAAGATGGTTTACCTATTGGACCAAAAATTTTACTTTTATCAACTAAAGCTGCTAATTTAGGCTTAAATTTAACTACAGCATCAACAGTAATTCTTTTTGACTGTGATTTCAATCCAACAGTTGATGCTCAAGCAATTGCTCGTGTTCATAGAATCGGTCAAACAAGAGAATGCTTGATTTATAGATTAGTATGTCAAAATACAATTGAAGAACTAATTGTTAGAAAAGGAGAAGGTCGTACATGGTTAGCTGATGTTGTTGTTGAAAGTGGTGATTTTGATGGTGAAATAAAAAATACAGAATCCAATCATGAAGGAGATGTGAACAATCCTATTTTAGAAAAAGAAAATTTAATAGATTCTAAAAAGGTTGAACCATCTCCTCAAAATGAAATTAAATTTGATGATAAAGATACACTATTGAAAACACTTTATAGATTGTACAAGTTACTGAATCGTAAAGGTAAAAAGCAATCATTTGAGTCCAATGAATTATCAGAAAATGAACTTGATGAATTGCTTTCTAGAAATGATTGGAATATTAATTCTGAAATCGAAACTAATCAGAAAAACATTGAATTTCCAAGAGTTAGAATGTTCGCTGATGCAAATGTTGAAGAGGACGAGCAAGGTATTCAAGGTGGTTTCGTTACATTATAAAAGTTGGCATATATAAAATTACATTATAGAAATAAATTTGTTAAAAGCAGTAGATGTAGATTAGAGTTCCACATTGGGCTTGCAATGTAAAAATCAGGAACCAAAAAAATTGGGGAAATAGATAACTAGGAGTAAAGCAAAAATTTAGAAAATTAATCATTAGAAACTTTGAAAACATGATTAAGTATACTAATTGCGTCCATGACTTGATCAATGGACCAACGCTTATCACTTTGAGAAAAACAACCTTTCAAAATCTTAATAATTGTCATCTCAATTTTTTTCATTCGTAAATCTGGGTCAGTCTTAAAATCAAGATTCATAGTACTAAGAGAGTTGATAGTTTGAACCAATTCATCAGATTCCCACTGCCCTTCAATAATCATTAACTTCAGTCTTGGTTCAAAAATATGAAAAAATGGTAACTTCGTCATGATTAAACCAAAACATAAAACACCAAATGCCCACACATCAGTTTTCGTATTAGATTTTGAAGGACATGGTTTAAGAAGTTCAGGTGCAGCATATGGTAATGAGCCTATATGATTATCAGGTAAAGTCATATCAATTGGATTTTTCAAACTATGGATTGCTTTTGGAGATTCCTTAGAGACCAAAGGTGATGACTGAGCTGGTGCCATAGCAGGCATCGAGTATGATGGTTTAATCGGCTGCTGGTCACCTAAACAATCTTTCACTCTTTTAAATTCATTGTTTAATTTGAATATGAGTGGTGAAGATATTTTTAAGATGTCTTGCTTCACATTGGAATTCTTAAAGTTGCACATACCAAAATCACAAAGAAGAGGAATATCATTATGAAGAATAAAGTTTTCCAATTTGATATCACCGTGATACATTCCTCTATCATGGACCCATTTGATAGATAACACACAATGACTAATATATTTACAAACATACGTGAACCTCTCTTTAAAAGTGATTCTACTATGTTCCCATAATTTAACTTTATCGAATAGGGAACCTTCCAAATATAAAGGCATATGCATGAATGCATTATCCAAGGTTAATGTGACATCTAACAAAGGAACAATAGGCAAATCTTGGAATATTCCAACTTTCGTTAGTAAGTGAGACCATGTAAGTAATTCACGGTATATCCTTTTATAATATTCCTTTGACCGAAATGTGGGAACAACTTTCAAAGCTCTAATAACTGATAAAGTAGAGCAATTATGACACTTTCTAATTTGACCAAAAGCTCCTCTATTAACCACATGGTCTAATATCCACTCTTCAGAAATAACAGATCCAGTCTCATTAGCATTACATGGTATTGATTTTTGGGGTTTACAGTATGTAACAGGAACAGATGATATCGTTGAAGAATTCCGCCTTATAATTTTGGAGATATGATCTTTGTATGATTTATCATTTTTTAAAGATAAAGGCAAAATGTTTAGTAATGTTTTCCGACGATCAGTAAATGATAGTGATTGAAAGTGTTTAGGTATACTTGATAAAATATTGCGATCTTGATCTCTTTCTGGAGATCCTGCAACCTTAAATAACTGATCACTCACTTCAAACTCGTTCTTTTCTGAATCTGTATCATGTTTTTGTATTGACTTTTCGATTGCAATTGGTTTAACCTGAGCATGTGTCATATTTTCAATCGTTTCGGTACGTGCAATTATATCACCATCCAATACCTGTTCATCAGCTTGAGCTTCTTCGTAATATTCATCTGCAACAGCGTTTTCATCAATTCCAAATCTATGTAAATTGAATTCATACAAGTCTGGAATATATTCATCAGAAATCCCAGTATCTTTACCTTTTCGATTGCGTTTTTTTAATACATACGGAGCAGAAAGTACATTGAGTGATGAGTTACCATATCTGCGACCCCTTCTGTTGTCAAAATGTGCCTTTTCATTCTCCGAAAATGTTTTTCGTAAAAATAAATTATCTAAATCTGCCCCAAAATCCATGGGGACAGTTTGCTCATTGTCTACTGTGTTCTGAGTTCTCATTTCGGGCATCCATTGTGGAATTAGCGTTGGTGGCTTGTGTAATGGCAACATCACAGCTCGCACAGGTTTTCCCTTATCCTGTCTAATAGAGTCCTTAAGTCGTTAAAAACAGATCATCACATTGCAATACGTAACAACTTGTTGAAAGTCTCACAATAATTTTTTTTTGGTTTTGCATCTTTTTCCAAACAAAAGGTTGAGAGACTCTAAGAAACATAAAATTGACATCCGATGAGTGGAAGTAAGTATTAACAAGAAGCTAAAAGCATACAACCTTATTTAAACAGATCATCTTTACTAACTATTTTTGCTTTTTTTTTTTACAGCTGGACAAGGACCAAAAAACAATCTCTTTGGAGCGGCTAGCTCTTCAGGAACAGCAAATTCCTTTAACTTTAATCCTTCAGCACAAAACAGTACATCAGGGAGCCAACCTTTTTCATTTGGTACTGGTGCTAAAAATGCTGGTACATCTTCTGGTTTCAGCTTTGGTGCTAAGAAGGAAGAATCGAAACCAACAGGTTTCGGCGGATTTGGTTCAGCTTCCTTTGGATCAACAAACGCTAATACTGCACCTGTTGCTGCTTCAAGCAGTTCTAGGTTTGGCCAACAACAAGAAAATAAAGCGTTCTCATTTAGTGGAACTAATACTACTACTTCTTCCACTAATTCAAACACTGGACCTTTCAGTTTCGGAGCAAAAGTAGATGAAAAGAAAGCAGAATCAGTCCCAACATTTTCTCTTAACCCTTTGATTGTAAACCCATCGGCTATACCAAATGTTAGTTCAGTTGGCTCTAAAGAGACCGAATCTAAACCAACTAGTTCAGGGTTATTTGGTGCTACTAACTCAACTCAAAATAGTACCAATAAAAATTCCTTTGGATTTTCGTCAACTCCTTCACAAATTGAAAAGAAAGCAGAAGGAAGCTTGTTTTCAGGATTAAGCGAATCTTCCAAATCAGCAACTGGGGGCTTTACCTTTGGTGGAAACAAAACAGACCAGCCTAAACCAGCAACAGGTGGATTTTCATTTGGAGGTGCCAAAGCTGACACTCAAAAAGAAGAAACTAAACCTACTTTGGGTGGGTTTTCATTTGGAGCCAATAATGATGCCAAAAAGGAAGAAAATAAACCAGCTACGGGTGGATTTTCCTTCGGAGGTGATAAAACTAATGCTGAAAAGGAAACAAATAAACTTACCACAGGTGGATTTTCATTTGGAGGTGCTAAATCTAACATTCAAAAGGAAGAAAGTAAACCAGCTACAGGTGGATTTTCATTTGGAACCAAGATTGCTGCCAACACGGACGAAAACAAACCTGCTGCCGGTGGATTATCATTTGGAACCAAAACTAATGATCAGAAAGAAGAAAGAAAACCGGCGACTGGCGGGTTTTCATTTGGGGGTGCTAAAACTGATAATCAAAAGGAAACTATCAAGCCTACACCAGGTGGATTTTCATTCGGAGCCAATAACGATGCCAAAAAAGAAGAAAGTAAACCAGCTACAAGTGGATTTTCTTTTGGAGGTGCTAAATCAGATAATAAAAAGGAAGAAACTAAACCGACTACAGGAGGATTTTCATTTGGAGCTAACATGGATGCCAAGAAGGAAGAAAAAAAAGTTACATTTGAAGCTGCTTCTGCATCACAAAGTAAAGCTCCCGTTAAATTAGAAGATTTCAAACCTCAGCAAATCTCAATTAATAATAAAAATATGGAAGATTTGATAACTAAATGGACCAATCAGCTGTCAATGTCTTCAAAGGTTTTTGAGGGATACAGTGAGAAAATAAACGAGTGGGATTCAACTTTAGTTTCATCCAGTGAAACTATTACAAAGCTTTATAACGATTCTATTGCATGTGAACAAAAACAAGAAAAAATTGATCAAACTTTATCTTACGTTGAGAAACAACAAGAAGAGCTTGATAAGCTTTTGACCGGATATGAAAAACAAAGTGAAAAGTTGATTGCTTCAATTGAAAGGTCCAATAATGCACAGGGGAATAAGGAAACCAATGACAGTTTACGTGAAAAATCTTACAAATTAGCAGAATTGCTGGAAGGTAAACTAGAATCATTAGGAACAAATTTTACCTCTCTTGTTAGCGAAGTTAACGAAGTTAGCGATAACTTCAATAAGAACTTGATCATTGCGGGTGCAAATACTTCTGATGAAGAGCATGCATTAGAAGATGTTTTAAAATTATTAAATAACCATATGGAGTCACTTAACTGGATCTCTGATAGTGAGAAAGAACTTAGGAGTCAACTTGAAAAGTTAAAAATATCCGAGTGAGTTACTTTAATTTTATTAAAAAATTACAATATTGTAGTCGATATGATTTATATATTTTTTATCACTAATTTTATTAGTTAATTGTACTTATTTAGTGCTGATATGATTACAAATTTGTATTCTCTTTCAGTTGGGTTCTTACTTTAAGTTTTAACCTTTCTTCGAGACGGTGTCTATCAGGATCAACTTTCGATTGCTCTTGCTTAACCTGTGAGCTCTTAGATACAGACCCATCATTATCTATATTTTTCATGCTCCAAACTCTTCGTAAACTACCGACTCCTTGTAACATTTCGCCCCAACTACTGTTAACCTTTGCATTGTTATCTTCAATTTTAATTTTCGTTCCAGCAGTTTGAGAAACTACACCTCCCAAAACTCCAGTCATTGATCTAAATTTCCCAACAATACTAGAGCCTCTTATACCTAGCTCATTGTCATCATTTTCAACTAATACTAAAGTAACTGCATCAGTAATGATATCAGTAACAGATCCTATAGCGCTTTGAGGATAGTGTAAAAGCAAAAACAAAACATCAGTATCATCAATTTCTCGTTGTTTTTTCTTATTTAAACCTTTTGGAGTACTTTGTAAAATTGATCTAGACTTACGATTAACATTAATCTGATTTGATACAGTTGTGTTTGAAGATTTAGGAATGGATAAAACTTTATCAGGATTTTCTCCAGATGCAATAAGTAGTTGAGACCGAATTCTCATTAAAAGTAAAAGAATAACAAAAGGGAGCATTGAAGAAACATCAACATTAACCATTTCCGAATTAGGAGCGGTATTGCACAAACCTGCATAACCAATTAATCCATCCCATAATCTAACACCATTCTTTAAACCGATCTCACGAGTTGCTAGCATTCTAAACCATCTAGATAACCAAACCTGCGCATGACCTCCAACGACACCCACATGACGTAAAGAACTTTCTAAGACAGGATCAATATGATGCATTTTTATGCCGAATAAAATAGATTCTTGAATAACTCCTGATGAAGAAAAGTATTTGTCCAATAAAGGATTTATAAATGATTCAAATGTGGAGTAAACATCATGTAAAAGGTACTCAGAGAGTAAAAATTCATCAATTTGATCATCAAGTTTTGTATTTTTTGATTCTTTCTTCGGATGATTGTCACTCAAGTTGCTGTGATCATCTAAATGATCAATCGAGTTAGATTTGTGTATCTCACTCATTTCACTTTTTAATACAACATATATGATTCCACAAAGTTCATGCATTCCTTGAATATATCCTCTTTCACAATTTTTAGAAAATCGATATAAAATTTCAATTATTTTACATTTATCTTCTAAGCTTTCAATGAAAAGGTTTGGAAACTCAGGGAATAATCTCTCAACATCAGCAATAATCATAGTAAGAGTTTCAAAATCTGTGTCTTTAATTTTTCCTAATGGTCCATCATTAAGAGATATTGTTTGTACGTTGAGTTTAGTAATCATTGCAGAAGATGATAGCAAATTTAAGCTCAGTGAATCTATCACATCTCCACCCTCATTCTTTTCTAATTCATCAAAAGGTTGATAATATAATGAGCCAGATTCAAGTAAATGCCATGGGACTGCCATATTTTTTGATAATCGATTGTAACGTTTTCTATTTAATTTTAATGATCCTAAATCTAAACCATAATTATCATTTTGATTAGTGATTCGAATTTTAAGTAATATCGATTTCCATAAAAACGATCGGCTAAATATTTCTGGACATGCTTCAGGTGAATAAGAACTACTGACAGTTGCCTGTGCTAAATTATGTATTGATTTATATTTATTAATAGTAAATTTAATTCTTTCATTAAAGGGCGGATATTTTGGTTTCACCGTTAAAACTTCATTCATTGATAAAAAAGATATTTCTTTGTCCATGTTGACAACTTTTAATATCCTTTTTATTTGTATTCAACCTTAAAACCAATAGGAACCACAGAATATATAAGAAAGTTTCCTGTTATTCACACTTTTCTTCAATAATAAAAAGGAACGATGGACCTAAGATTACGTAACAAAACAGATGCACAGCTGTGCACCTCAAAATTATATATTGATTTGTTCTCCTGTCTTTTGTTTTAACTCTTTTTTTTGTGAAACTATATATTCATAAAATTAGTTTTAGAATACTGCAGATAAATAAAAAATGATAATAGATGTATAATAATATAATAATATAATTGAAAAAGTATAAAAACAGTTAAAAAATTAAACAAAACGGGGGAAAATAGTAAATGTACGAAAGAAATGAATTAATAAAATTCATGAAAATAACAGAGATACATTGAAATAAAATCAAACGGTCAAAGATGTAATATTGTTACTTCCAAAAAATTCATCAAAATCTGGAGCATCTTCAGAGAAAGGAATTTTGCCTGAAATAGTCACAATATTAGAATCTTTTGATTCTGTATCTTCATCTTCTTCATCTTCATCAATGTAATATGATTTAGAGTATGCTAAACCAAGAACGTCATCTTCGAAATCAACAACAACATATAATGCTTGCAAGAAGTCTAAACCCAAAACAACATCATCGGAATCTGAAGGTAAGATAGTTAAGATGAATTTTTCAGCATCAAGATCTGCAGAAGATGAGTTAGTAGAGTTTGATTGTTCAAAGTCAAGGTTATAATAAAAGGATTCATTAGAAGATGGACTGAAAATGGTTGAACTGTTAATGTAAATGGTATCATTACTTTCAAGTGGAACAAGGAATTCACCTAATGCAATATCAAATGTAGCACCTTGGAAATTGAAGGTAAGATCAATATCGAATAAATCGATTGATTCAGAGTCATCATTTAAGTCTTCAGTAATGACATATCTACCTAAAACATCATCATATTCAACTGGGAAAGAATAGTTAAGGGTTGAAGCAAGAGCAGACAAAACATCTTCTGGTAGGTAAATATCTTTTTGAATAGTACTTAAAAGGGCTTGAGTTTTACCTTCTGCTAAAACAACTTCGGTGGCTTGGGTATCATTAGAAAGTGTTAAACCGAAGGAAGATAAAGTAATTCCAAGACCTGTAGTATTCAATAATGGGAATAAGGTAATGTTACCATCAACATGGTCATAGTTGATAGCACCAAATAAAACGTATGAAGATTCTTCATCATCACTATTACCTAAGTTGAAAGAATACAACGCCTTTTCAATAATACCTTGTTCAACAAGTAATTCTGGGTATGAAGAGTTTCCAGTAGATTTACCAACACCAAAGACACCAATACTTGAATCTGAGAAATCGACAACACCGAAAGTAACATTTTCGACAACAACACCAAAGGATGTTTCAAAGTTATCGGTACCAATGATACCATATGCAGAGCTATCATTTGAAGAGAATAATTCTTCATCAGTTTGGAAGGTAGTAGAATCTGAATAATTGAAAGTTCCAAAGATATCACAATCATAGTTTAATTCATAATTTAAATCATCTTGTAAAATTTCAATTTCAGAAGAACTATAATTAGCTAATGGAGTTGCAGATGGTTGGAATCTAAATGTAGCAGCAGTTGAAAATGCGAAAATTGTTGAAACAAAAACAGTTGAAGTTGAAGTACTTTCTTCAGCTTCTCTCTTAAAACCAAAAAAATTTCCAGCTCTTGAAGTGAAACGATCCCAACCACGAACAACATCACTAGTGACTTCACCGAAATCAGAGGTAGCTTTAGAAGCAATTTCTGTTCCAACACTTTCACCAAATGAAGTAATTTTTGTAGCTGCTTGACCACCCCAACTTGTAACTTTTGTAGCAACTTGACCACCCCAACTTGTAACTTCAGCACCAATAGTTTCTGCTTTAGTAACAATAGCGTTACCTTCTTTAGTGACTTTAGTAGCTAAAGATTCACCATCAACAACAGCTTTAGAGGCATGTGATTTCCAATAATCAGCATTACTACCTGTAAAAGAAACAGTCTTATAATAATCACTGATAGCAGAATTAACAGATGTTGCTAATTCACCAACATAAGATGAATAAATTTCTTTTCTTTTACTAACATAACTTTCAATATTAGAAGTTGGAATTGGTTCTAATGGGTTTAAAGAATTTAAATCTTCAAGGTATTCATCTCTGATATCACTTAAATATTCATTCCATTCATCAATATCACTTGTAGCATTTTTAAAAATTGGAATTGGTTGATAAATAGAACATAGTTCATTATCATCTGAGTTAACCCAAATTTCATCGGTTGTGGTATCAAATCTCAAGTATAATGTAGTATTACTGGAACCAATAATAACAGGAATTCCAACAAAATCTGGAGCAGGAATTAAAGGTTCAGCAAGGAAACTAGCAACTGAGAATGTTGATGAAGCGGATTTAACAGAAGAATGTGATTTATGTTTTGTTGTATGAGCAGGAGCTGCAAGAGCAGATGATGCCAATAAAAGGGAATTGAATAATAAACCAAAAGTCATATTTAACAAATGGAATCCTAATTAATCAATTGACAAATAAGAAATATCTTTTTTTCAGCTTGCAATTTTAATTTCACAAATTAGTAGTTTTTTGAGGGGATTAAAATATATTTATACTTGGAAACTCTTTTTAATAATCATTGCATGAAAATTCGGGGGTGGGCCATGTGTGTGATGATTTTTGAGCGCCTTATAATTTTAACTCATGAGCACACCACTTTTATGATAAATACTACTTACCTACGTCTTATAAGCTTGAATTTATAATGGTTTCATAAATGTTTCTTTGACTACTGCATGATTTGTTTAACTTTTAATGAAATAAGGTAATACTATTCAACTACAATATACGATTAGGTGGGTTTACAATTTCTTGTGACAACACAATTCAAAAAGATTTAAGGCCGATAATCCGATTAAAATGTGTGGCGGATGGATCGGGAGAAATTGAAAAAAAATAAAAAAAATTGCTAATTAAAGCTATTAGCAAAAATATATGATGATAAAAATTTAACTTTTAGATATAAATTAAGCTTAATTTGTACTCAAAATTTTAGGACGGGAGTTATTAGGGTTATAAGAAGGAAAATTTTTTTTCAAGTAAACTAGCTTTTTAAGACGTGTGTATGACTATATGATGTTTCTTAAAGAGTTTGCTTGTCTGAAGAAGATACTTGAAAGTTGACATCTTACAATTGATAAAAATTACGTAAAATTATAAAATTTTAAAATTTTGATAGTTTTCGGAGTCGAGAATTTGCATCTTTTGAAAAGTAAACAAAAGAAAGTGAAAAAAAAAATATTTAATTAAAATTATGTTACAAGATTTATGAGACGAATACACACCACACCCATCATATGATATTTCTGATACTGTATCATTTAACAAATCAAACTTTAACATACTGTTACGTTATATCATTTTCTTTACTCTGTGAAAATTGTCTTTACTATTAACTATTTCCTCTCATAAAAGAATTTATTTACCCACAAAGAAAGCTGTAGGCTCATCGGCAATTTTGAATTGAATAATAACTTTCTATCAAAAACAGGACATGACTGTTTTGGGTTGTTTATATTACCGCTTTTGGGTGTTTTGAAACAAAAATCTAAAAAATTCGCGGCATCCTTTTTTGAGTGTGTGGAAAGAAATTAGATTACTTAAAATGGCCAAATTTAAAATTACAGCTTACGTAGCAACACATTTTATACGAGGGGGAATTACCCTGTCAGTTTTAAATGAGAGACAACCAAAAATTTATTAAGCGCCACGTTTGCCTCTTTCTTCTCTGATTCATTAAATAAATTGATCAAATGGATAATTTGTAACGATAAATATATAAAGGGTTGAACCAAGTTTACTAACATTCTCTAACAATAAACATGTTAATGACATTTTTGATTGGGATACACGCAGATAATAAGCTTTATTAAGGTATGTGATAATGTCTTTACATGATTTATGTAAGAGTAGCATATTTAAATGAAAGCAATATGAGAGATATATGAGTCTACATCATTGATCGAAATAGAAAATGGTCTTTCACATTATGAAGAGGTTCTGGCATTTATGAGTACTTGATCATGAGTATTCTAGATACGTTGATTATTCCCTGCTAGTAGATACTACATAATTACGAACTGGTAAACCTAAAAAAGGTAATACCTGTATTATAAATCATATATGTAGTAAAATTTTGTTCTGGCATGTATGAGCTTATCAAAGTAACATTTTTGTTTGAACTATTGTTGACTTCTTCCATATTGTTACTATTCTTTTATTTACTGTAACTAAACGTGACTTTAGACTATTCACTTTCAACTTTTTTATAGGAAACTGAAATTTACTTTCAGCAGTTGGTTCTGGTTCTTAAACACATCATTCTATGTATACCTGTAACAACAGTCCATATTCATTCAAGAAGTCGAATTTTCTTTTATCTATCTATTTATATATATGGTTCTATTATTTTCCAGTTTAACAATGGTATTGTCACAACTTGGGGTCTCGTTGTATTCCTCCCTGAATCTTTTATCCCTTAAAATATTATTCTAGTATATATTAATCCAAGACACAGGAGAACTACTAACGGATTACACTTGGTCTCAACACTTTCTTCTTCATGGAACATAAAAGTTTTTATATCCAATGTACTGTGAAAATGTGTCTGT
>JAJLVG010000067.1:9722-26543 GCA_030564585.1 Martiniozyma abietophila
TTCTTTACCTAAACCAATTCCAAGAAATCTATAAATTGTTTCTCCATTGATATTAGTTGCAGCTAACCCGGTTGGTGCAGTTATACCAACAGCTTCCTTACCATACCTAGTCTGAAGTTGTTTAATAATATGTTTCAATAAAAATGATTTACCAGTACCTGCAGAACCAGTATAAAACACATTTTTCTTTTCTTTAATAATTGAGTTCAATACTTGTTGTTGTTCATCACTCAAATCACTTTTGGCCATTGGTTCTCTTTTAGGTTTATTATTTCTAACAACACTCCAAGGAGCTAACCTTCTTTGAGTATTATTTGAAATCATAGAATCTGAATTAACAGTCATTAAGGATAATCGATTCTTTTGTTTTGGTTTCATTATTACAGATCCAGTCATTCTAGCTTGTTTCCTCATAATTGATCCTAAACTAGTTTGCTTTTTTGACACATCAGAAGTTGATTTTGATCTTCTTGTTGCTTCTATTACAGAAGGGTGAGGAGTTGAAAAAGCCAGATATTCTGACCCTTTCTTCTTCTTACCGAGGAAGTTGAATCCAGACATACTTTCTTAATCTTACTTGCTTTATACAAGTTGTTTATAATTCAAAAAGAAAGAAAAGAAGAGAAAAATCGATCTTTTTTCTATTGTTCATACACTGACGCGTAAAGTCAAAGTGTCAAAATTTTGCAGATTGTTAGTATGAGTGGAACTGTTGATTATACCAAATTGAACAACTGTTTTTGGATGGTACAGGGCGATTGTTTGAATTGAAGTGGGCCTTAAAGTAATAAATGCAATTACTTATTCAAAGAGGAAAAAATTGATTTTGATGAAAATATACCTTAAACCAATATACACACTTCCAAAAATTGGGATGTTGGATTCAAAGTTATGGAATGTGGCTGAGCTAACCGTCTTTTTTTATATTTATGTGAGACTCAAAAGCAACATCTTTGAAGATGATAATTAGGACGGTCACGATTACGAAGGTGAAAACGTTAATTACACTATAGAATCTAGCACAAGAAGAGAAAAGTTGATGATTACGACGAGAAAGATGAAAACAACAAAGTAATCATACCTGAACCATATAAATATCTTATCATCCATAATATTTTACAGCAATGTAAGAAACTTAAAATATTAAATTTCTATTTTTACGGGGATTTCCTTGACATTAAAACGCAAGATTATTTTCAGGAAAGAAAGGAGACAAGATCGACCACTTCGAAATAACTTATATTTACAGCCAAAAATGGTTAACTGTACAGATACAATAGAAATACTGAATATGAATGACAGGTTGAACCGAAAATTCTTTTAGATATCAGCAAGTTGGTTGATAAAGTACTGAGCGATACAGAAAAAATATAGTAACCTTAAATACAATGAAGCAACTTCCCAAGTTGCATATTATCAGGTTAGAGACATAATTATCACACAATTTTCAGTCTATTTAGTTATCTTTAATGGCACTAACTCTAAAATGAAAACAAGTTTATTAATTATGGAATGAAATATATAAGTTAATATACTACAACAAGAGACCATTCAATCTTCTATATGTATTATATATTATAGTCTAACACAGTGATTGCTATATCAATGGCAAAAAATCAGGGTTGAATTTTACAGTTAATGTGGCTGATCAGGGTCCATTTATTGATTTCAGTTTATTTCATTCAATTGGTTTGACACGCTTCAAATTATATTAATAGTTCACATTAAGTATATGGCTTCATTAACTGAAAAAATTGGATTTTCATACTTTTGTCTTCCTGAATAATAATACAGTTTCATGCAAGCTAACAAGACACTAACGGATATAACCAGCAACGCCTTCTTGAATGTTTGAGAGGCATATTTATTTTATCTGTCATTCAATATTATACAAAAAGGTTTATTAATTTCATTTTTGTCTGATAAATCGCAAAAGAGCATATTCTACTTGAAATTTGGTGATAATCAGATTCAAAAGTAGTAGTGTATTCTTGTTTGGTAACAGTAAAGTGAACTGAGCGCATTAAAATTCATTTTTGACAACATTTTTCAGATCACTGAATGTAGTATAATATAAAAAATATGAAGTATTGGATGAAAGAGAAATTCTGTGTTTACATTTCAATTTGAAAACTGACGCGTCGCGTAAACGCCAAAAAAGACCCCTTAAAAGTTTAAAGAGAAAAAAAACACGGTTTCTTCTGTAAAAACGGTTACCTCATTAGGATCTTTTGTTATCATCTGCATGTAATAATACCTTGAGACAATAAAAATGATCAATGTTGTACTTTTATTGGATTATAAAATTAGACAATTGGAAAATTTTGCTTTTGAAACAAGAATATATCAAGACTTTCCCTCTAATTTATAATAATTAATAAAATTCACTCAATTTAACAAATTCGTTTTTGTGATAAATTATCAATAAATAGCTTGGCTTTTAAAAAGAGTTAAAAGCTGCAGTAATAACATGAATGTACTGTTATTCATCTTCTGGTTCGTTCCATTCACCTTTGCTTCTAGCTGTAAGACACATGTTGTAGTCAGTGGTGATACATGTTACAGTTTAGGTAAAACGTTCGGTACATCTGCTACTAATATTGAAAATTTCAATAAAAAGACATTAGGTTTCTTTGGTTGTGAAGATTTACAAATCGGTAGTAAGATATGTATTTCGTCAGGTGATCCTCCTACATCTAATCTGGAATGTAGTAAATACATTAACTGTCCAATCAATGCATGTTGCTCGAAATTTGGCTATTGTGGTTTGACTTCAGATTTTTGTACCACTAACTGTTTCTCTAATTGTGGCTTACCTTCTTCTCCATCTGGCTCATCGCAATCAATTCGTAAAACTGCATATTGGCTTGATGACACAGTATTGAATGATGATGGCTCGTATGATGTTATTTTCTATGCTTTTGGAAAAATCAGTAAAGATCTTAAATCAATTCAAGTTGGTCAGAATTTTAATAAATTTAAAGCAATTAAAAAATCCAAAAAGGTTTTGGCATTAGGTGGTAAAGATTTTAGTTCATCTCTTGTAACTTATAATATTTTCAGACAAGCTATTTTAAAAAACAATAGATCAATTGTTGGTAAATTAATTTCTGATTTCGTTAAAGCTAATGGTTTAGACGGTGTTAATTTTGATTGGGAATATCCTGGTGAAACGGATATTAACGGGATTCCAGCTGGATCAAGCTCAGATGGTTCTGATTATTCTGGATTGATTCAAACAGTTAAAAACAATTTAGGAAGTCATTATGAAATTAGTGTTGCAATTCCTGCTTCATTTTGGTATTTAAAACATTTCCCATTATCAACAATGAAAACTTTTGTAAATTATTTTGTTTTCATGAATTATGATTATGTTGGACAATGGGATTATGGTAAAAAAAATACTGGTATTGGTTGTCACGTTGATCAAACTTTGACAATTGAAGCTTTCAAAATGATTAATAAAGCTGGAGTTCCAATGTCTAAAATTTATGGTGGATTAGCAAGTTATGGGAGATCATATAAATTGAATAACAAATCATGTAGTCATTACAAATGTGGATTCACAGGACCAGACAGTGGTGCATTACCAGGCCAGAATAGTAAAACACCTGGTATTCTATATGAAAATGAAATTGATTTATTAAAAGGAGCAGGTCAGTTCAATTCTACCTCTAAATGTTTTTTCAAAACTTATAACAATGGAGAAGATTGGGTTGCTTGGATGAGTCCTAGTGATAGAGGATATCTTACAAGTTTGTATAAATCTTATGGAGTTGCTGGTACAGCACTCTGGGCAGTGAATTACGGGAAATGAATAAAGAAAAAGTATGAAAAGGAGATTATGATTATAAATCTTTGATTACGATATTAAGTTGTAATATACCTATTATTGAGTATATAATTTCAAACGTCACCGATTTCTTGAGTATAATATAGCTGATATACTAAAAGACAATAATTGTCACTTTAAATATCTAGATGCATTTGTAAGAGGTAACTACAATTTGTAAACTGTAATTTATTAGAAAAGAAAAAAATATTATTTATAAAGGATGGGTTATTATCAAATGCTTACACCCTTAAAAAAGATATGAGTACATTTCTTTATGTAAATTAAAAGAGAGTATGATAATACAAAACGATGAAATTAAGTAGTTAGCAGTAAGTTGTAATTCTGTCAGGTTATATTTAGTACGTGGCAGATTGGATCAATCCCTTTTCGGTAATCATATTCATAATCTATTAGGCGCATACCTTGTTCTGAGTTGATTCGGCTCATGTGTTAATACGCAGTTAATATATTCTATTCATTCAACAATAAATTGAGTCAACATTATGTCGAGGTAATTTCCTTCCCATTTTCCATTTGCTGCAAGCTTTGATATTTTTATCTAATCTTGGTACACAACAATAAAATCAGCTTTAATGCTAATTACTCATCATTGAAAATAGCGCTGAGCACCTTGAACAAATGACATTGTTTACTCTTATTGTTAACAAAAATGAAAATAACAACATTAAATATACAATAGTAGCAATTGAGCAGCTGTCACTAGATGACGCACGTCTAACATGAAGTTTAAAATATGAAGTTTATACTTATTGAAATTGCAGATCTGATATTATTTTAATTCAAAAAGAATCTTAACCTAAGTTGCTAGCATGTCTGATTAGTATGTAAACAATAGAATATACCGATGGCCGATGATACTGAACTATGGGGTAAACAAAAATTAAACGACTATGGCAAACACTATATACAACATAGTGAAGAGTGATACAATAAATATCACTTTTAAGATCTCTTATTACAGGCACAAAGAAGATCACTTCATTTAAAATTGCGATTAAGTATTCAAAGAAATAGAAGATATTGATTTTGATGAAATGTATTTGAGATATATGGTTTTGACTAGCTCCAATGTTAGGAAATACATGGGGGGCAAGTTTAGATAAATAAGTCATAAACATTTTATACAGCGGCGATATTGCTAATGAATCAGTTACTTCATCTGAAGATTTTGCTTTTAAATGGAGTTCGAATTTTTCTAAAGCTCATGCTGATGTTACTAAAGAACTGATTTAAGTGTTGGGGGGAAAGTTTAAATGGGTTATGTTTCTGTTACTGCTCTAAGAGCCAATTTTATGCATATTGATGATGAATGTAAAGGTAAAATCATTTTGAATTTTTTTGAGTAAACACTATAAGATATAATTTTCCTTCCATTAAGTTCATATGAATTGTCAACCCAGTACGGATCGGCTAAAAATTTAAGTGAAGTTCCCTATAACGGCGAATATGAAGATATGGATAATAACTTATTAAAATTTAAAATTTAATAAAACTTACATTGGACTTTTAATGCTTTTCAAATACTTATTGTAAAGCATTTCAAAAAGGAAATTCTTCTGAGACAACTAGAAATAGACGACAAAATTGAATTACCTACATCCACTTCAAATAAATTGTCAATTTGAAAACAGCGTAGATCAAATAGGTTAACATACTATTATGAACGATGCAAACACTAATCCTAAATATAAAAATTTCAGTTTTTTCAGGAATCTATATAAGAGACATAATTACAAAATACATGTTACATAACAGGGTAATAAAAGCAATGCAACTTATTCTACATCTCTTTGCTTATTTTCACAATTCAAAGCATCTGATTCGACAACACCGTGTCTTAATAACCATTCTGTACCTGTCAAAAATAATCCTTCTGGATCCATTTCTTTACGAACTTTTCTCCATTTGGTTAAATCTTCGCCATACCATTCTTCGATCTTTTGAGGAGTAACAATTGAATCATCAAAGTTTTTAGCCCAATGTGGTTTACCACCAGCTGCTTCCATAACTTCTTCAAAAACATGGAACCAACGTTTATAATCTGTAGAATAATCAAAAGGTCTATAAATTGTTGCATTGATGTATAAAGTAAGTTGAGAGTTTGTGACTTGTTCAGGAGGGAGGTAACTCAGTCTTGGTGTTGTATCCAAGAATGGACGTACTAAATTACCATAAACAGGTCCTTTATCAACAAATGAACGTTTAGAAAGATCTTGAGGTTCATCAGGAATAGTTGTATTTGAACAACGAATTTCCATTGGAGAATGAACATAAAATTCACCAGTTTTTTTACCTTCTTCGATTGATTGATTTAATAATTTGATAATATCAGGACCATTTGTTAATGGTGCAGCCCATTCATCAACATATTGATGAAATAAACAATCCATGTTTAACCCATCAACAGAATCTTGAATTGAAATATCCCCATTCTTTTGAAAAGTTTCAGTCATACCATATTGTCTTGAAAACACAAACTTTTCAACATATGGAGTCAATCTTGGAATGAATCTTGTACAAATGTAAAGTAATGATTCATAAAATAATCTACCTAAATAAGTACCATACCATGATAATCTTGGTTTAGAAATTGGTTCAATAGATTTTGATGCTCTCCATAAAATACATTTCTTTGTATAAGGAAACCACCAAACTCTAATAAATTCATCAGAAGTAAAAATTGAATCAAATTTTTCAATTAAAGTTTCAATATTAATAACTTCTTGACATGATTTAATTTGAAATTTTGGAACAGTTCTAATTGTAATTTCAACAATGATACCGATTTTTCCCAATGACAATAAAGCTGCTCTAAAAATATCTTTATTTTCATTTTCATTACAAGAAATTATTTTCCCTGCACTGTTAACAAGTTTAAGAGAAATAATTTGAGAGGAGACAAGACCATGGTATTGAGAAGAACCATGGGTACCTGTTGATATTATACCTGCAATAGACTGTTCAGAAATTGATCCCAGGTTTTGAATAGCTAATCCTTTAGTTGCTAAAACATCGTTTAATTCATAAATTCTTATACCTGATTCAACTGTAACATCACAAAATTTTCCATCTTTAGATGGGTTTTCAAATAAAATTTTATTAAATTTATCTAAATTTATAAGCCAATCTTTACTTGAAGTCATTGTAAGATCTGAAGGAGAATGACCTGATCCAACAACCATAATCTTTTTATCATGTCTTCTAGCTTGATTTACAATATCTTGAATTTGATCAAGGGAAGATGGTTGAAAATAATATTGAGGAGAACATATATATGTCTTTGCCCATGTTTGATGTACTCTAGGTATAGCGATCTTTGCCAATGAGCTTGTAATTGACATTTCAAAAAACAAAGGTAGATCAAGTCCCTATATGATTCCAATCACAAATAAAATGATCGAACCATTAAGTTGTTGATAGCTTTGGATTTTTTTGTTTGGTTCAACTTTTAAATTTTTTCTCACCGCACGATATTTTCTTTGGGAGATTCACACAGAACCACAGTTTAGTAAGTTACAGATTAAAATTCTAAAAATACAATTACATTTCGATGGATAGTAAGTATACACATATATACCGGTGATATAAAAGACAAAATTACAACATATAATAAAAAAAAATGAAGGGCAACACAGAGAAACAAAGCATTAACTCTCTAAAGATTCAATGACTTCGTAAATGTAATGAAATAAATCTGGAACATAAACTGCAGCTTCAATGAGTTCTGCTCTATGTCCTTCAATTAATTTCAGCCCTGATGAATAACTTACTAGTTCTTTCATTAACATTACAGTACTAACGTTAATTTCATTTAATTTCAAATAATCATTAAACCCATAATTAAAAGGTTCAATTTTAACTTGTTCACTTTCTGTTAATTCCGGTTTTAAAAATTCATCTTCAACATCACCTTTAAGAGCATATTGTTTACCATTTTCAATATTAATAGGTTCTGTTCTTGGTTCAATACCTTGAATAATAAATTTTCTTCCATTTTCACCAATATTTATAACTTTTGCAGCACTTTGAGGAAATGCAGATTGAACATTTCGAATGAATACAACTGCTGCTAATTGAGTTTCTTTTGAAAATAATTTTTCATAAGCTCTCCAAAGTTCAATTTGTGTAACTGATCCATGACGATTTGGTTTAAAGCAACATCTCATCCATGCATGAGCTCTATGAGGTTCAGATAAAGAATTTAAATTTTCATAAAGTTCAGAAGATGGATCAATACTTGGTATTTCTGTATTTAATTCTTCTAATTTTCTTTTATATAACCTTAAAAAATTCAAAGGTTGAGTATATTCAGTTTTGAAATTTTGTCTATAAATTAATAATTTTGGCAATAATTTTTCAAGGATTAATTTACGATTAACATCATTAATAAGAGTATTCATATTTTCTTCTTTGATTGATAAATATTGAATTAAAAAGTCAAGTGAAGTTAAAATTATTTCATCATCAATTTCATATTTATTGATTGATAAAAGTAAGAAACCAATTGTTTTATTTAAAAATGTATCATCAATTAAACAACTTGCATCATTTGTATTTTCATTTGAATTATAAAGGTACCTTGAAATACTTCTTAAAATTGTAATTGAAGTATATTTATTATCATTTGATTTAAAAATTTCAATTAATTTAATAAAGATATTATCATCTTTACTAACAGGACTTAAATAAGCAGAAATATTTTCAATTATATCTAAAGTGAATTTAATCATTTCTTCATATTGATCCTTTTTAAAAAAGTCTAATGATGATGATGATGATGATGATGATGATGATGATGATTCTAAATCATTGATATTAAGAAATTCAAGTAAAATATCTCTAAGTTGAAAATTCATACTAAATATTTGACAATTATCAATAGATTGAATTGAATTTCTGATTATTAATAAACAATCAACTTTCATATCAATTGAAATCTTTGATGAACTCAAATAATGAATTAAATAATCAGGTAAAAATGAATATTCACCTTTTAAATTAATCTTTTCAGGATTTTGATGACTCTGAATAACAAGTTGATTAAAAACATATTTAACATCTTCTTCAATTCCTGATTCTAATGAAAGTTTAATTCTTTCTATTAATGGATAACCTAAATGACCTGATCCATTGATATTTTGATATGTAAATTGATGTTCATTTCTTAAAACTTTGTTACCTTCAATAAAACGAGACTCCTGAACAGACGTTGTTGTTGGATCTAAAGGAAACACTATATTACCAACCCCTGGTTGTATCTCTTCTGGAACTACTGACATATTTATCCTTGCTTCACTTTTTAATACCTCTTAAAGCAATTGTTTTTCGACACGAAAATTGTTTTTCTCATATTTTTTTTTTAAAAGTTACCGGCAAAAGTGCGATTTTGCTGTTTTGGAGGCGTCGGATGATCGGCTTCGGGTGTATTACCTATTTCGGCCATGTTTATATAAAAATTACATTTAAAGCCCCTCCTCATCCTCCCCTTGTTTTATTTAGGTATAATCCATAATTTTCAGTTGGTTAAATTGTCATTGAAGTAGTTTATATACTGCCATATACTGGTTTCTTGATTAATTGCTTGCGAAAAGAAATATATTTGACATATTTTACTTTAACAATTAACGAGTGTGAGAAGGTGTGGTACTGATCAGATTAAATGTCATATAAAAAGTATGCAGTACCTTTAATTACTATCATACCGGCATGGTACTGGAATTGTTTCTTTACTTGAGTGAATACTAATGTCTAAAATGGGAAATTTTATTGATTACAAACATTTTAACGAGATATCGTCTAATTTAGTTGATGAATATAGTTTTGGTGATTACACTACTTTAAAAATGGTTATTTCATTTGTTTAGCTGTTTTCGTTTTAGTGGTGAAGGCTAAAACGAGTCAATTATTATAACAAGCTATACTACTATATATAAATAGATCCTCCCCTAATAAAAGAGAAAAGCTTAAAGAAAGCTTTAAACCTTGAACAATAGGAAATTGAAATTTGTGAGCAAATTATCTCAAAATCAAGTCATTTTTCAATTTAACTTTAAATTATTACAAATTATTAGTACCAGTTTACTCAGTTTATATTAAATACAATTATAATTGAATAATATTAATGTGGTTAATTCATTAATTTATATTTCTATTTAAAGGGTAGCTTATACCCTTGAAATTTTTCAGGGGTCTAAATTAGTTGAAAGGGACCAAATAAAATTTAACAAATTATAAATGAATTTATTCTCCATTATTGGAATACTCTTATTACTTAAATCAATAAATGCATTTACTGGTATGGGTATTAACATGTACCCACCAGACCCATGTTTTACATCATGCTTTAAATCATTTAATAAACTTGAATTGGATATTCCAGTGGCAGAAAATTTTGCTTATATGAATAGTGTTGCTTGGTGTCTTGGTCAAAAATGTATTAATATAACAGATAGTACAAATGATTATGAAAGGCAATGGAAAATTAAAATCCCTGATGCTAATTTAACTTTTATTGAAGCCCTTGAATATGGTATTCCAACTCAAATGTTAGATTATAATGCAACAACTTTAACTGAGCCGATGCTTGTTAATAATCATTGGTTTACAAGGTATTATAAAAGTGCAACATTAATTAATTTTCAAGAAAAGTTACAAGTTAGAATGGGTTTATCTTTAGTAATGATTACTTGGGCTTTAGTATTTGCTGGTGGATTTTATAATATTATTACAAAATTAGAAATTGATCAAGTTATTTTACCAATTCATTGGAGGAAAGCATTTAGGAAATATTTATTATTCCCTGCACTTTTTAAAGAACGTTGTTCAGTTCCAATTTCTTTTGCTAAATCTTTTGAAATAGACTTTATTCCACCTAGAATTGTTTCAATTACAATATTTGGTTATTATGTTTTAAATCTTATTTATTGTTGTGTTGATTTTCATACATATAAAGAAAATACAAATTGGCCAGATGATCACCTTCATCAAATTTCAGTTTATATTGGAAATCGAACAGGTGTTTTGGCATTTGCCAATTTACCAATTGCAATTTTATTTGCTTCAAGGAATAATATTTTTCAATGGTTTACTGGTTGGTCATTTGCAACTTTTCAACATTTCCATCGTCACGTTTCATTAATTGCAACAGCTCAAGCATTTGTTCATTCAGTTATTTATACTAACCTTTACCTTAAAAAGGGAGCTCATATATATGCTCTTGAAGCTGCTAAACCTTATTATTGGTGGGGGATCATTGCTACTGTTGCTATGTGTTTAATGCCACCATTAGCAATCCTAAAATTTAGAATAACATTTTATGAAACATTTTTGTTTATTCATTATATTTTAGGAATCTTTACTGTTATGGGATGTTATTACCATGTTAAAAAGAGGTATGCTCAAGAATGGGGTTATACTTATTGGATTTATATGGCAATTGCTATTTGGGCATTTGATCATTTAATTAGATTTATAAGACTTTTAGGTCATCAAATTGATTTTAAAGCAAATATTGAATTAGTTGATTTATCATCAAAGACAATTAAAATTACTTATATTGCTGATCAAAGTATTGCTTCACAAGAATGTGTTAATAATTATTATTTTCTTTATTTTCCTACAATTTTCCCATATATTTCATCACATCCATTCACAGTATCTGAATGGTCAAAAAATTCTTTAACGTTTCAAATTCAATGTAATAAAGGTTTGACTTTTAAACTTTGGAAGAAATTAGAATCAAATAACTTTCAATCAATTGAAATTTCTTCACTTTTAGAAGGACCATATGGTGGATATGAATATAGGCCATTTGCAAATATTGATCAAACACTCATTTTGACTGCTGGAATTGGTTATACAGTTGGATTAAATTATTGTACATTTGCAAAATACCATGGTATTAAAACTCCAATTAAAATCATGCATACAGATAGATTTCCTGAAAGAAGTAAAGGATTTTTATATAATTTAGATATTTTAGGATATGATGGTACTTATCATGATTCGTTACAAAAAAGAATTTCAATAAGTAATTATTTATTAAATTATATTGAAGATTATAAAAATGAATTCTTAAAAAAGGAAAAGTTCAGATTAGAATCAACAATTCTAATTGTTGCTTGTGGCCCTGCTTCTTTTATGGATGAATGTCGTAAAACAATTGTTGAATTACAAGATTTGATGGATGATGGGATTACTATTGAGTTTAATGCTGATAACTTTTGCTGGTGATTCAGTGTGTATTGATATTATTTATTTAATTATTTAGCATTCTCTAAAAAAAAGACAGAAATTTTTTAGATAAAAAAGTTCCTATAAGTAGTATCTAATATCTAGTATAATAACTTTTTTTAGAATTTTTTATTCATTCAGTCATTTTTATTATAAAAAGTGACCAGAGCTTTGATCCCATAATTTCAAATCAATATTTTCATCAATAATCTCACATATTCTATTCATTTCATCAGAAACTTCATCCCACTCAATTCCAATGATTCCATTATTATTTTCATCAAGTCTTCGAAAATCATTATTAGTCGGTGTATCTTGAAATATTGTATCCCAAGTAAGATCCTTTAAATCTTTTAATAACTTCCATCTATTTTTACATAATTGAGTAGTATGCCTTGATAAATAATCTAATTTTGTAAGACAGAGTTCAACAGTTGTAACAATATTATTAGCAACAGAAGACTCATAATTTAATGTTATCTGCTTACTATTTAAATCTTGAATTAGATATCTCAATAATGTTAATAAAGCTTGAATTGGTTGATATTTTCTTATTTCCCAAATATACATTGAGTTCCTTGGCATTTCACCATAATTTAAAAATTCATTTAATAAGTGTAATTGTTTTTCAACTAAAAACTCACTATTAAATAATAAAGGATTATCTGATATTGATGATGTATTTGGTACATTTCTTTTCTTTTCTGTTAAAGAAAATTTTTGATTTTCTTCAAATAATGTCATTTCAATTTTATCTTTTTCTTTTGCAAATGTTAAATCTAATAAAATATAACATCTATCTGCTAATGTTGATAAAACTGAACAAGTGAATTTAACAAAATTCCCTTGAGATGGCATTATATTAATTGGATTTAAAATTCTTTCAATTAATGAAGAACAACTTAGAGCTAAATTTTCAACATCATTCCTTAATGATTTTTTCTTTTTATCTGATGATGGTTTAATTTCGTGAGCTTCTTTGATAATTTTATTACAACATTCAACCCATCGAAACCTTCCATTTGCAAATGCAATTCCTTGATCTAATCGAAAATGTCCTAACCGATCTCTAATATATTCATTTGGTAATTGTGTGTCAATTTCATGAATTGTTAATAATGGTGAAGTTCTAGTTGATAATGCCGTTGTACAATCTAAATAAAAAATTTGCCAAAATAATAACCTTCTAAATTGAATATCTTTGAAATCTTTTAATTGATGATAAGTCATTGGATCTCTATGTAATTCAACTAATTGAGCAGATCTCACCAAAAATGCAACTGAACCACAATCATCTGTTTTACAATCATTTCTTAAAACAGAATGAAGTATAACAGAAACTTGTAAACCAACTAAGGTCATCGAATTAGGAAAATTTGACATTGATAAAGCAATTTCAGTTGTTGCAACAAAATATTTCATATTTTTAATAGCCATTTCAGTTTCTTCAGGTGTACTATATTTAACTGTTATTTCTTCATAATAAGAAACAGAAGCGGCATAAAGAATTGCAAACATTTTTGAATAAAATGATAAATCTGCAATTGATGGTTCATTCCAAAACGATTCATAAAGTGGATAAATAGATTGCCAATCTAATATTGGTAAAAGAGGATGAACGGTTGTTCTATATCTATCAAATAATGTATCACTGATCCTTTTCTCTGGTACATAACTTCTTAATAATTGTAAATCTTTTGTAACAGAAGAACCAGTATTAAGTAATGCAGAATTGAATATCTTTGTAAAAACAGGTCCAACTCTCATATCAGGATCACAATTTGATTCACTTATTTGTCCATTATTTTCTAAATGATTTGTTTTTATATTCGTTGGCCAAAATGCCTTGGCAACATTTTCACTTTGTGTTATCTTTATAGTTTCTGGTGAAAGATTTCTACCTTTTTTAACATTTTTTATATCTCTTTCAAGTGATTCAAAAGCAGCTTTTCTTTTATGTTTTTTTGTAGGAGTACGTGGTGAATTTTGAAATGAATTTTCTTGGGGAATAATCTTTGAAGAGTAATTAACTTCTTGAATTACCTTTGAAATACGTGATGATGATGATGATGATGATGATGATATAATATTATTATCATTATTATTATTTTTCTCAAATGTAGTCTTAGAAGAAAACTTTGACGTATTAAACTTTTTCATAGAGTTATTTGAAACTGTAGTTTTATAAATACATTCTTCATCAGTATCTTCACATTCTAAACATCTAGGATTTCCTTGTGAGCATTTTTTTCCTTTTTGATGACATTGTTCACATGATTTTCCACCACCTGCTCCATGATTTAATGATTTTTCTATTCTGAAATGTAATAAACCAGGAATTGACTTACTCATTGATAGACTTCAAAGGTGACTTGTTAATATGTAATAAAGCAATTCAATTTCAAAAAGGATTCAGTTGAAAAGAAAAGAAATTTTAGTTTCTTTTCCGATTAAAGAGTGTAAAAGAAATTGTACTGAAAAGCCACAGTTTGTTTTTTAAAATAGTATTACATAGAATGTTCAGCTTTTCACAAACTTGGCATGCATTCAATTAAGTAACAAAAATAAGGAAAATGCAATAAGCGGAGGTCAGCTTTGAGCTACTGTATACACATAGTTAAAATTGTTTTTTTGAATTGTTTCCATGTATAACTAAATTATAAAATTATTACGACTTAGAGTTTTTAAAATATATATTATAATAAAAAAGAATTCAATCCTTTTTGTCACCATCCAGTGGATAAACAGTTGGATCCCAACCTGTAGTAAGGTATTCATCTTTACCGTCTAAGAACAAGACGTCTTCTTCTGTAAGCTTAAATTTATATGATTCCAAATTAAGAAGGACTCTGGTTGGATCAACAGATTTTGGAAGTGTAATAAAACCTTTTGCTAAAGACCAATTGATTAATATTTGTGCTGGAGTCTTATTATACTTTTCAGCTAGTTTCAAAATATCTGGATCATCAAATTTACGAGCTTTGACTAATGGAGAATACGCTTCAATTGCAATTCCATTCTTATTAGAGTATTCAACTAATTCAGTTCTTGTCAACCATGGATGAACCTCAATTTGATTAATAACAGGCTTAACTGTTAAATCTTCATAAGCTAATAATTCTTTCAAATGTGGGATACCATAATTAGAAACACCTATATTTTTAACTGTTCCATTTGCAACTGCCTCTTGTAAAGCTAACCATGTACCATGTCTCTTTTCATAATTGGTTTGTGGTGAATGAACTAAAATTAAATCAATGTATTCAATATCATTTGCCTTTTCAAGAGATTCTTTAATTGCTTTAGTTGCTTCTTCGTAACCTTGATTATCATCAAAAAGCTTTGTAGTATAAAACACATCTTTTCTCTTGTTTTTAACAGGATCTTCTTTCAACCATTTAGAAATAGCACTAACAACTTCTGCTTCATTTTTGTAAATAATTGCAGAATCAAAATGTCTATAACCATCAAGTAATGCTTGATAAACAATTGTAATTGCGACATCTTTTGGAGTCAAATAAACACCTAATCCAATTGATGGGATTTTATTTCCTGAGTTCAAAATATGGTATGGTTGATCAGATGTCATGGCTTGTGATGTAATCGACTATATAAACTTACTTCCAACAGTTGAAATGCAAGAGACAAGAAGATTGAATAACAAAATTAATCTGAAATGAAATTGTGGAGAGAAAGTTTCCGAAAATGTCCGAATTGCTTAATTGGGAAGATGTGGCAATCGATGAATTGCTCATGACGACAACTCACTTTTCAATGGATGGTATCATATTGCTATAAATATGATTGGTAGAATTCTTTAGCTTAATGTCATATCATTGGATGGTTCGAATATATTTCAAAAGCTGCTGGTTACACTCATTTCATCGAGTGTTTCAATAACAAAAAGTTGTGATTTATCTTGTGACATATAGCTGAAAAGGTATCACTAAATTGTCTTAAAATATCGTACATTGCAACATATATAAGCTATTTATCTATTTAGAAGAAGTGTAGTCATTGAATTGAGGAAACAAACTTTCCCAATCAAAATTATTCATATCTGAAGAAATTAGAACTGGTGGACCCCCCATGAAATCATAGTATTCTTTGGGAGTCAATCTGTCTATAAAAGTATTATCATTTTGAGATGGACTGTTTCGAAAGTCCTTTGTATCTGAAGATTCGTCAACAAAATGTCTAAGGTATTCTTCATCACCCCATAATTTTCTTACTCTGGAAAGAACCATTTTTAAAGATTTCTTAGCCAAATTCCAAGTTGGTGAGCATTTTAGTAATACATTCAAGAAAAACTTCAAGTTTGTTTTCATAGAGATCTTATGTAGAGGCTTCAAGCCTTGTGATAACAAAATAATACTTATGGCTAATATTGAGGCATACACAACCATTATAGGAGCTAGACGTAAATTTTTATGGTGTTTTTAGTTTCAATTGATAATTTAATATCTGCAATGGTTTCTAAACATATTTCTAATGGGTTATTAATATCACTTTTATCAAGCAAATTCGAATTAGATATGAAAGGTCTATTCATACACAGGAGAATTAGGTAGTAAAAATATGGAACTGATATCAAAGTCGGATTATGAAATTTTGTTTTGAGATCGACTTTATTCCAAGATAAATCATTTGGCAGTTGATCTCTCCATTGCATCAACTTAGTATTGTAGAGATTTAACTTTTCTACTCTTGAATATCTGAAAGTTGCAAATATG
>JAJLVG010000068.1:0-28728 GCA_030564585.1 Martiniozyma abietophila
ATGGGTAAAAAACTTTCTGGTTATCCTTTAATTATCCATGGTGGTATGTTAGGTATGGTTGTTGATGAAGTGTTCAAAAAGAATATTAATCGAGAGTTCGGAATTAATGTTGATGAAATTCATACAAAGCAGTTAGAACTTAGTTATAAATTTCCTACATTTGTTAATCAGTTTATTGTATTAAGATCAATTGTTCAAAGGAGTGATAACGGAGATTACAATGTCAAAGGTGACGTTTCTACAGCTTGTGGTAAATTGTTGATCAAGGCCACTTCAACTTTGGCAAGTAATAAAGAGCCAATTTCGGGTGGCCCAGAGAATAATAAAAGCTGGTTCTGGTGAACTGGAGGTCACCAGTTTAATGCTTTCTCTTGGTAATTGTTCAATTGCACTATTTCATCTTCATCAATTAATTTTTATATTTTACAAAAAAATACCAGAATCATACAACAAATATTTATGTCGCATTATTACAAACTTTCGGTGTCGCGCTTTTTTTCACAAAAAAAAAATTACCAAAAAAAAAGAAGAAAAATTGTCGACTTTGCACTTAATTGAAGAGGACAGGAAAGGAAAAGGTCTTCTTTTTATATAAAATTAAATCAATAACATAATGTCTTTCCTCGGATTTGGTTCTCAACCACAAATTTCTACTGAACAAAAGATTGCAGCTGCAGAAGCTGAATTAGATATGATTACTACCATGTTCAACCAACTTTTAGATTCATGTTACAGAAAATGTTTTGATAAATCATATACTGATTCAGATCTTTCAACTAATGAATCTTTATGTATTGACAGATGTGTCTCTAAATATTTTGATGCTAACGTCAAAGTTGGTGAAGCAATGCAAACCATTGGTAAATCTGGTGTGTTAGCGGCAAAGAAATAAGCTTTTATATAATCATATCACGGTTTAAAATAATTTATGCTCGTAAATACGGCAACTCATTTTATATTTATATTCCCCCTTTTTCTATCCTGATTATAGTTTGAATAAAATATTTCATTACGATTCATTATTATATTATTTAACAAAGGTGATATCAAAAAAAGATAAAAGTAAATAACTATCCATATTTCCTAATCTTAGGTAAATTTATAAGCCTAAGGCACGATAAATTCTCATCCTACACCCTTCCAAAGTATTTAGCTTTGGCCTAACATCCAAAAAGAACTTTGGCTCATCACCTGTTTGGACTGGAGTTGTATAAAAATCAATAACATATTCAATATCGGTTCCGCATCTATTGATTTTCCAATCATGTCTATCAAATGGTAAATCTTTACCAAATATATAATGATTCATAGCAGCTCTAGGAGTTAATTTTTTTGCATCACCTTTGAATGATGTCAATTGAATTCCACCACATTCGTCTCCACCTTGACCTTGTTCCCACATTTGAATATATTTCCATGCAACCTCATTAACCAAATTATGTAAAGGAACAACAGTTTTCATATCCTTTTCTTCAGGATCCCATTTTTTACGTAACATGGCATTATAAAATTGCTTTTCTGATGGGTAAACCCAATTACCATCAACATTTGTTCTTGGAATTGAAGATATCATTCTTTCTTCGGCAAGATCATGACTACCAGCAACTGCACTTGGTGGTGTAATCAAACTTTGATCAATTTCATCACTTCTGCATTCGATTGCTTCAGGTTGATATCTTGTAGTTTGTAAAGGCTGTGTATGTGCAAATTCCATTCCTGGAACACTTGGATGATCGTGTGGAATTTCACTGCCAGGAATATGTGAAACAGGGCATCCATTTGCTATGGATATACTGGAATCTAATGAAGGTGGTAAAACAGGTGACCACAGAATGTTTTTTATCGACCAAGATGATGACAAATTTAATGTGTCTTGCTGTTTCATTGCCTTACTAATTTGCTTATGGGTAGTTTCTTCTGCTGCTTTTGATTTGCGTAACCATATGTCCCTGGTTGCAGGGTCGACTGGGCATTTTGGCTCTTCTGACATTTTTATTGTTCTTTTGTTATAGAATTGGATTTTGATACTTTTCGATTGGTTCAAAATTTTTTTTGTTTCTTCTCTCTCTCTCAAAAATTTCTGTAATAAAATTCATACTATAAAATTTTGGTTCTGCTAGAGTATAAACAAGTTACAATTTTTATAATAATAGTGTAGTACATTATAGATTAAAATGCTGAAAAAATATGGCTAATCACAGTTGATTTAAAATAAAAATAAAATCTAACTATAAAAAAGGAAAGTAGTAGTAAAAAAGGAAATAATCTCATATCAAATCCTTTGAGAAGTTCATACAAGATAAATAAAAATGTATGAACTTAAAGGGACGTACAACACATAAATTTAAAACTCAAAAAAAATAGAAACCACGTTTGGCCAAGTTTCCTGATTGGATTTCATAGGTACTATTACTGTTTGGGTAATAAGTCGAAGTTAATGTTTCTGTTGATTGCACAGTAACAAAAGTTGTTGGCTCGTCACTTGAATTAGTGACTGTGTAAGTTGATGTCACTGTACGCACTGATGTTTGTTGCAATTCTGTCTCAATATCAGAAGTTGCAGTAAGATAACTAGCAGATGATCCACTAGAGAGTGTGAAAGTCATTGTAACAGGAATTGTGAGAGTTGTGGTATCAACATCTGTAGAAAGAATGGTAACCTTTTGATAATGAATTCCCGAAGGTAGGGTCAAATCACTAGAGGCAACAGTAACAGTAACAGTTGCTGTTGGATTACATGTTTCTGCAACGATTGATGATCCCACTAATGAATTCACATCAGCAGCATCTGCTTCTTCACCTAAATCTTCTAATTGATTGATCAAATCATCAAGTGATGTTGCGGTAGCCGCAGTAACAGCAGACGTTTGGCTGCCAGAAATTTGTTCATTTGAAGTTTCAGTTCCGGCTGATGAAACAGCAACATTTTTTTCATCTGCATAAGATAAAGTAAAAAACACAGTTTTTG
Source organism: Martiniozyma abietophila (assembly GCA_030564585.1). Lineage (NCBI taxonomy): Eukaryota > Fungi > Ascomycota > Pichiomycetes > Pichiales > Pichiaceae > Martiniozyma > Martiniozyma abietophila. Next base: position 2,969 of record JAJLVG010000068.1, read on the forward strand.
TTAGTGTTGAAGTTGTTGTTGGATCTGTTTCTGTTGATATAATGATTGATGCTAAAGTTGTCAATGAAGCAAGATTAGGAATTGTCGATGTGGAATCAAATTCAGTAGTAGATTCATTAACGTATCTTTTGACAAGATAATTATAGCCACGAACGTTAGGAAGAGCTGCGGCACTTGATAGAAAGAATAATAAACTAACAGAAAAGATATTTGAAAATTTCATTTTTGAAATGGTTTAAAAGAAGTGTAATATAGTTGGATTCTCTTTGTCTTATTAAATGAATGAATAAATGAATGGATTAAGACGTTAAGCTTTGAAACAACTGATTTAAAAGGAGTGACTGGTTGTAAAAACTAAACAAATAAAAACTTTAGAAAAGAGTATGACAGTTAGTAATTAGAACTTAGTGGAAATATTCCAGAGGCTTGAAAGTGAATATGAGGTTGTACTTACGGCAAACTTGAACAAGAATGTTATCGTCGGGTGGATTGATAGAAATATAGCAAAATCTGGTAAACACTAGAACCAAACTTTAATCAATTTTGATTTCAGGTTTTCATCCAGTCTTTATATAAATCCCCCTTTAAACATAAGTAATTTTTCAAATAATTTAAATTTAGAAAGATTATTGTAAAATCAAAACGCGGTCTGACCAAAACGCGTCAAGCGCGTTTAATGTAAACAAAGGCCAAAAAGCGTGTCGAAAGTAACTCTGAAGTTATCGCACTTACCATGAAAGTAACTCAGCATATTATGGATATGGGTTTTTATAACTCCTATCAAACAAACGTAATAACTTTACTGGTTCTATTTGATTAAGACCGTTGGGAACTAAACGAACGCCTCAACCAGAACTCTACACACACAATATTATATAATTGTAGTAATATTATATTATGAGCTGAACCGCGTTTTGTGGCAGAAATCAGAGAGATATTATAAATTATATTTTCTTGAATATAATAACTATAACAGATATGAGGCGAAGGTATTATATGAAGCTAGTGAACTAAAAAGCTGAGCCTATACGTCATTATAATTCATTGGAATATGAATAACTCTTTCTGGGTACTAGTGTTCTGAACAAAAATGGAAAATTGTACATTTATTATTACTACCTACTAATTTTCAATTTATATAATTGACATCAGGATCTATTTGAACTCCAAGATGCTGGCCATTTAAAACAACTAATTTTTTTTCACCTATTGATGTAGGGTAATATTCTTGGCTGACTTTACCCTCTTTGAAATTTGGATTATATTTGTACCCTTTACTATAACCTAAATCGTTCATTAATTTTGTTGGGGCATTCCTTAAATGAAGCGGGATTTCTGCACCAGAAATTCCAGGTTCATCCATCATAGCTTTCAATTCGTTCCAACCTCTATAAATTTCCACACTTTTTGGTGCTTTAGCTAGTTTAACGGCGCAATGAACTAAAGCTAAATCAGCCTCTGGTAAACCAACAAATTGTACGGCTTGATATGCTGCAACCGCAAATGGAAGACATGAATCATCTAAAGATCCAACATCTTCACTGGCAATTCTAATCATTCTCCTTGCTATATATAACGGATCCTCTCCTCCTTTTAACATTCTAGCTAGATAGTACATTGCGGCATCCGGATTAGAACCTCTGATTGATTTATGAAAGGCAGATATTGTATCATAATGAGCATCCCCCACCCTATCGTAAATCACCGTTGACTTTTTCAAGATAGATTTAACTTGATCTAAACCAATTTCGATTGATCCTGTAGAGCCTTCCTCATCCTTGGTACTAAAATGAGAATCTATTAATTCAACACAACCTAATCCAAGTCTACCATCTCCATCTGAAACACCAATTATCCACTCAACTGCATCAGGCGATACCTTTAAAAATTTTGTATTCAAAAGTAACCTTCTAACTTTATTGACTTCAGCAAATCCTCGTATAATCAATTGTTTCATTTCATCATCTTTTAGTTTTTCCAAAACAAATACACGGCATCTTGAGAGTAATGCTTTATTAAGGTTAAAACTTGGATTTTCTGTTGTTGCTCCAATTAAGATGATTACACCTCGTTCAACATAACTTAAAAATACATCTTGCTGGCTTTTATTGAACCTATGGATTTCATCAACAAAGACAACTGTTGGTCTTTTTGTTAGCTTCATTTCATTTTGAGCTTCCTCAAATATCTTTTTACAATCCGAAACTCCGTGAATCACTCCACTTAGTTCAACAACTCTACAATGTGCAGATTTTCCCAAAATTCTAGCCAGTGTTGTCTTACCTGTTCCTGGATATCCCCATAGTATTAAAGAAGGGATTTTCCCTTGGGTTAAATAACCCCTTAAAATACCGTGTGGTCCGATCAAATGAGATTGACCAATATAGGTTGAGATATCTTTTGGTCTCAATCGTTCAGCAAGTGGTAAATGATAGGTCATTTTCAATATGTCTAGAGGACTGGGCTTCAATCGTTTTGCTGTTGGTTGATCTGCTACTGTTGGAGTGGATTCATCAGTTTTTTTTAGTGATTCGTCATTTTGAACTGCAGTCTGACTCGAATTTGTTGGAGATGTTGGATTATATTTATACGATCTCGGCCTCTCCTTTGATGTTCTTTTTCCAGAGAGTACCTGGGATAGATTTGCTGTTGGTTTAGATTGCGTTTGTTTCTTATTGTCACTTACTGATTTGGCATCGTGATTTTCACTTTCCGCTTCTAGTGATATTTCCGTATTATCTTGCTGTTCTCGTTTGTGTTGCAGCTCGCACTTGTCGAGATGGGAATTTATGTATTTAATTTCTACTTCTGTTGAACAGATAGGACACTTAACCATAGAGTGGACAATGATATCGATTCCTTTCTTTTTTTTTTCTTTTGCTTTTTCTTTCCTAAAGAAACGTAAGGAAACATAAATTCAACATGACACAAATATTTTTCAACCCTAAAATCGGCAAAACTTTCAGTAATTATTAATGAAAAGTGAAGCAAGACTATGAAGTAGTTATTAAACTGTTTGATACAAAAAGATTTAAATTTAAAGTGTACCATATATTTACAATTTGGTTAATGTGAATAATAATATATTCGGCGTTAAGTTGTATAAAGAACTGCAAAATCGTAACTACAATTCATCTTTTAATAGAATAGTTTGCTTGGCTGTTCCATTTTTTTTTTTGAAATAATGCTTGAAACTCTTCCATTTTCCATCACGAATACCTTGAACAATTGTTTGACGTTCACTGAAAGGACCTTCATTTGGTAGGACAAACTTCGACAAAAATTCTGAAATTGATATTTTATTCATCTCACCAGTGTGAGTTGAAACATTACCTGATTCGATATAAAGGATCATAGGAGTTTTCAATTTTTCATCTATTAATGTATTTAAACTATTTTTTATTTCTTCAATTTCAGTCACAACGGTATATCCGAAATCTATTTTATCCAAATAATCAACAGCCAAACTTTTAAATAATGGTGATAACTGGTGTTTATCTGTCAATAATAGAACTCTTGGTTTACCATTAGATGATATATTAAAGAACTTTGATAATTTTGAAATAGGAACTTTTTTAGTATGATTTTTTATTTTACCTTTCATTATATTAGCAAGAGTCTTGCTAGTTCTTTCTCCTTTGTAAACTTCTTTAACAAATTGATTTTTTCTTGCAGTAGATTCTCTAGTATTTTTTGGTGGTTTATAGATTATCAAAGTTGGAAAACCTTCAACCTTTTGTTGACTACAAAATGATTTATTTTTTTCTAAATCACAATTGATAGCAGCAAATTGACTATGATCCTTTGACATTTTAGCTGCTTTGACAAATTCAGGTAGCAAAGTTTTACAATGACCACACCAAGGAGCATAAAATTCAACAATTGTAGTATAATTCGAGTCGTAAACGAAAGTGTCAAAATCAGCTGCAGAAAGTTCAACAACGTGGTTAGAATTAGAGTAAAATGACTGTGCCTTGACAAATGCAATTATCCAAAGAAAAACAAAAGACAACATTTTAATAAATCGATTGACTTATAATTTTAACTTCAAGAATCTCTGATAATGTATGAGTAGATTGCTTTTAACAACAAAAGATGTCAAAAAAAGAGACTGAAAATTAAAGATTTTTTACAAAAAGTTTTTCAACGCTCTTTCAATATTGAAAGAAATTATCAAATGTTTAAAGAAGAGGACAAAATATAGCAAATGATTACCAAATATCTCACATGTGTTAAGGTGAAGTTCAACCCATTTGGAAAGGAGGCACGTAGTGTGCGTAGTGTTCTATCCCAAATTCCACCAAGCTCAAGAGGTGTCTGTAAGGTGGACCTCGAGCTTCTCAATGACAAATCAACGGTTAAGCCTATAGTAGAAGTTACTTTCAAAGACAAAACAAAGATGGCTGGTGATCCTCTTGAAATGGGTCTTGGTGATTTTACAAATATGTTTGACAAACATTCTAGAAAGTTGTTGTTCAAAGAAGAGCTCGACAGATAGTTTAATATAGCTACATTATTTTTTTTCTTGTATATATAAATTAATCTTTCGTATAGTATTGATAATAATATACTAATTTTCCGTTATTTCTTTTAGTACCCCGTAAATGATTATAACTTGTTTCTTTAAAGTCTTTCTTGAAAGTAGATCTAAATCCTTCACCTTTTCGTATCAAATGTTAATATACGTTAAATCTCTATTCATAACAATTTTATAATTTCATCGCTCCACAGACCATGATTTTTCATTATATTCAAAAAACTGAAGCTTTAGAAGGAACAAATAGGGAACGATTTTAGAATACAATGAGTAAAATAACTGCAAAAACGATATATACGACTACTCCTATTTTCTATGTTAATGCCAAACCTCATTTAGGTCATTTTTATTCAATGACTCTTGCCGATGTTCGTAATCGTTGGTCAAAATTGAATGATAAGTCAGTTTTTTTTACAACAGGTACTGACGAACATGGATTGAAAGTCCAAAATGCAGCAGAAAATGCAAAGATGGATCCAAAATTATTTTGTGATGGGTTATCTGAAAAGTTCAAAGACCTTGCTAAGTTGGGAAACATCCAGTATGATCGTTTCATCAGAACAACAGACCCAGATCATTATGCAGCTGTTAATCATTTATGGAAACTGATTGATGAAAAAGGTTACATATATAAAGGTCACCACTCTGGATGGTATTCGATATCTGATGAATCATTTTATACAGAATTAGATATTGAAGAATCAATCGATGAAAAATCTGGTAAAAAGATGATGATTTCAAAAGAAACGGGTAACGAGGTTATTCATAGTTCAGAAGAAAACTATTTTTTTAAGTTATCAAAATTTCAAGATAAGTTGTTGAATCTGCTGAAAGAAAATCCAGATTTTATCAAACCAAAGAAATATTATAATTTTATTTTGAATGAGCTTGAAACTCATGAATTACAAGATTTATCCATTTCAAGACCGTCTTCAAGGCTCAAATGGAGTATTCCTGTTCCTAATGATGACTCTCAGCGAATTTATGTTTGGTTTGATGCTTTAATAAATTACATAACTTCACTTGGTTATCCTAATATTGTTGAAATGCCTAAAATGACTAATTTGGTTGGTAAAGATATTATAAAATTTCATTCTATTTACTGGCCAGCATTTTTAATGGCGGCAAAGCTAAAATTACCAACTGAAATTGTTGTTCATGGCCATTGGTTAATGGGAGGTAAAAAGATGTCAAAATCAAGAGGAAACGTTGCTGATCCAGTTGAGATTTCTGATTATTATGATCCAGATGCTTTAAGATTATTTTTAATGAGATTTTCTGTTTTAGATAATGATGGTGATTATACTGAAGAAAGTTTAAATGTCTTAAGAACAGAATTTATTGATAAATTCTGTAATTTGTTAATGAGATCATTATCCAAAAATTTTAACATCGAAAGGGCATTGTCGAGATTAGAGAATGATTCATTTGAAACTTTAGTTGAAAAGATAGATGATGCTCAATTTCAAAATGACTTAAAAGATGTGAAATCATCTGTAAATAATCTCAAAACAAATATAAATGAAGATATAAATTCTTTCAATATGCATAAAGCAGTCAAAAAGATTTTTAATATGGGACCAATAGTTAATAGTTTGTTTGATAAATATGAACCATGGACATTAAAGGCTAAACCTGATGATGAACCTTTAATAGCTGAACTAAAAACTCTTAAACAAGATTTGATTATTTTTTCGGCATTAGATTCACTAAGGGTCATTTTAATCTTAATGCAGCCATTCATCCCACAGTACTCTAAAATTTTATTAGATAGGTTGAAGGTTTTAGATGATAGAAGAACAATTAGTTATGCTGCTTTTGGTACCGATTTGAAGTATGGTAAGAATAGCTTATTCAAAAAGGGAGAAAAGGTTCCCCTTTCAAGATTGGAACTGATGGTAAAAGAATGATTACTGTGAAAACGGTTGATATATATAGATTCTTGTAAATATAATTCAGTTGTTTTTAATTATACATCTAAACATCTACTGTTTCTCTATTGAAGATTAAATTCTAAAATCTCACAAGTTAAAGATTTCAAATCCAGTAAAATGCATTGATTACTGTCTGAAAATTCAGGAACTGCAATAATTCTAACAGTTAGAATTTCACCATCAATCCTTTTCAGGTCGACTAACGAAGTTTCAAATTTGGGTTGATTCCCAACAATATAAACATGTGGAGTCTCTTTCAGAGTAAAAGGATCATCATCTTCAAATGGATAACACCAAAGTGTATCTGGAGCAGTCGGTATTATATTTTTCCAAAGTAAAGTATCTTCAATTATTCTTAACCTCGAATCATTTGAAATTGAATTGTCTATTTTATCATCTTTCACTTTAGAATTTGGTAAAATGTATTTAAAAATGTCATCAATATTCTCACCCGATGTAACTAGAATTCTAAGTCCATTCAAATCATACCATGTGGGATTTGTAAGACATTTAAAATTAGACCTTTTGTTTGATTTACCTAACATTGAATGATGGAATGGCTGCTTAGGTAATCCTTTTTCAACTACATCATTTTGACCAGGTAAAAGTGTTATTGGAATACTATGAAGTAATTCTTCCATCCAAGAATCAATGTATTCAATTGATTCTTTATCATAATTTGTTTTGAAATCTTCACTGAACTTTTCTTTTTTTATTAAATTTTCATTATCATTTTTCAGTAAATGGGTCAAGTTACCAGCAATTAATACTTCATTTATTTCTTCAGCTCTTTTATCACCTAAATCACCTGCTAACCAATTTTTTAAAAGTTCTAAACTTTGATAGTTTGAATTTTTATGAAGATTAAAACCGCTACAAAGTAAAAGTTTACCTTCATTGTTTTGAGTTAAGTCTATTGGTTTTTGGATAGAAGCTTCTGGAAATACAATATCAACGGCATGAAAGACACCAGCTTCAATTTCCATACCTAAAATACCAACCATGACACCAGTAACTAAAATAGATTTTTCAATTATAGGCCCAGTAAGTAAAATTCTACCTGATTCATCTTCAAGCCAAATTTTATCAGTATGAGGGTTACTGTATGCAGTTTTTCTTAAAATTTCAATCTTTGAAAGTGCTTCATCAACCTCAATAACAGAATGGCCTTGAACTGCTAGTTCTACTTCCTTTAAAACATCTGGTTTGTAATCCATTTCTGAAAAGATGGTACCTATCAGATGAACAGGCTTTAAACTAGGAATATCTAAAATTTTATTGGTATAAGAAACTGCTTGATCATTTATTTTAACATCTGACCACTTCCTTTTAGAAGTTTTGAATAGACTTGGCTTTAATAGTTTTGAACGTGATTTATAAAGCTGGTTAAATTGATAATTGTATGTTTTCTTTTTTGACAAGACTGTAAAAGTAGTGTCGATTTCGGATGCATGCTGCGGGGTAGCCCTAAATATCGGTTCATTAGTCATTTATAAAAGTAGAATGGGTAACCTATGTGAATTATCAATAATAAAAAAAAAAGAAAGTTAACTTAAAGAACATTCCTGCTCAATATAAAAAATAACTCTCTGCAACTGACGCGTTAAAACTGAAATTTAAAAAAAAATATATATTTCTAAAGTTATAAAGAAGGGGAGATGAAACTAAACTGATGATGAACAGCCATAGTATCACCATTCCATGAATATTATTCAAATTTCACCAAATTGTTTGGTAATTAATTTCTATAATTTTTGAATGTAAGATAGATTTGAATTGAACATATTATTAAAGATAATTTATTCAGCAAAATTCGGTACACTTGAACAATTTTGAACCAAGTACAATGTAATCCAAGAGCACATCATGTGGTTCAAGTTCAAGATCAGTTGAATTTTCAATCAACTGTTGTTCCAAACCAATTCCAACTAGTAAAGGCTTTGATTGATGAGTTGCCACATAACGATGAATAAAATCGTCATAAAATCCAGCACCATGGCCTAATCTCTTACCATCTCTTGTAAACCCAACAGCCGGTAAAAATAATACATCTAAAGTTTCGTTATTCAGTAAAAGGTCGTTTGTATTGTATGGTTCATATGACGGTTCTTTAATTTGATATAAACCTCTCGGTTCCATATTTTGAACTTGATCGAACGAAATAACATGAAGGAAATGTAAACAAGACTTTTGCTTTTCAAATCGTTTGACATCATTAAATGTGGATAATCTTTCAATACGCGGTAAGTATACTGAAATATTTGATCCCATAGATTCTTTGATTAAGTCTAGAGTTATGATTTCAATGTCAGGTAAGTTCATGTAAAGACCTATCGAACGAGCATTTTTAAAAAATGGTTTTGAAATAACCAAATCAGTTAGTTTCTTAGACTGTAAATCCACAACTGCTGGTGTTAACCTTGATAAACGGATCTGTATCTCCTTTCTAAGCTGCTGTTTGATTTGTATTGACATTTTCTTGTTAGTTCTACTTCTTTTTTTCCCAAGGCATGCCGGTTCGCTTAACATACCGTATTGGGAAACTGAACTCTTTTTTTTTTCTTTTTTTTTCTTTTTCTCTCATTTTTCAAAAAAAAGGTTTAAAGAGAGAGAGAGAACCAGATTTGGGAGTGACTTCAATCGAATAGAAAGAGAAGAATCAAAAGAAAGACATAATAAAAGAAAAGGAATTTTAATTATATTTAGTTCAAAAATATGGCCCTTGTACGTTCTTTATCAAATCGAATTCGATTGACATTCAAGCGGAGACAACATGATGTAAATGTTGAGTTGGCTCAAACTGAGGCACCAGCTCAAAATATACCCATACAACCATTCATTTCTTTAAATATTGAACAGCCATCATTAGATAATGAAAGTTGTAAGGATGACGAAGAAAAAGCACATAGTATTGTGTCAGAGACGCCCTCGTTCAGTCCTAACGATGAACTGGTTCTACTTCCAGAGTATAATGACAAATCTTTGCCACCATGTACATCCGACCAACTAGTACCCATCATTCCTACAGTTATCAATTTAGGAGCTAATCTTGAAAAGCCTGCATTCAATGTGCCCTCATTGAGTGGCGCTACAACATCAACAATAACTTCATCATTCGATACGCAACCTAGTAGTCCTTCTGGAATGATATCAATGACAACATCTCTTTTTGATACTACACAAATATCTCAAGTCGAAAGTTCTGACTCAAGTATACTTAAGATCAAATCAAATATTGATCCTATTTTCATTAAATCAAATCAAATTGATCATTTAAACAAGATGCTTGATATTGAGCAAAATGACAAGTTGGCAGATCAAATGGCTCTCAATATTTTACAAAACATAACAGAGGAAGAGGTTGATGAGTTGTCCAAACTTAAAGAAGAAATATCTATACAGTTATAAACCATGAAATGACACAACAACAAACTTTATAGAATAGTGTGTCAATTGGATATTCTGATCTCTCTTTTTTTTTGGCTTTCCTCATATTTTCCTTTTTCTCTCTTTGGTTCACTCGTTCTCATTTTTATTCATTCCTTTTACCTCTAATGCTTATATAACTCTATAGATACTTATACTCCATCTTTACTACTATAATTCAATATTTTAATTATTAAACATTCAACCGTTGCTTCGTTAGCAGTCTCGTCGTCTTTCCTTTGTCTTCTCTCTCTATTCATTTTCAATCGCGGTGGTGATGAAATATATTTTTTTATTTTTTTGTTTTGTCTCTTCTCCTAAATTATTTAATATATCTGTTAACACAAACTTATTAGTATATCAACGAAAGGATTTAGTGGTATTTCCTTGTAATGGTATGTGTTGCTAGTTTTATTTTTGTATCGATTACTTTTTAAAATTATTACTAACATATTTAGTCCTCATTTACTGCCCTCAATTTAAATATTAAGGAGACGGATATTGAAGAACATACGCGTGAAATTCAAATTGAATTTGCTTTAGAAACATTAAATAAAGCTTTAAATTATCAAAAGGAAAAGAAATTTAAAGAAGCTTACGATCAGTATGATCAACTTGCTCATAATGATATTTTAAAATCTTCAAATAATAATGGTAATCCCGTTATAAATCAATTAAAATATGTATGTCTCAGAAATCGTGGTATGTTAAGGTTAAAAAGTCTTTTAAATAAAAAAACATTGCCGTCAAATGATAAATTTAATGATGCAATAAAATTGAATGATGAAACAGTTTTAAATGATTCAAGTTCTGATGATGCTCATATTGATTATTTCAAAGAATTAATGGATTCAATTGAAGATTTGATTAGTGCAACGTTATATGGTGATCCAGATATTAGATTATTAAATATTCTTTGTGAAATTTTTGAATTTTATGACCAAAAAAGATTGGCAAGATTATGTTATGAACTTAAATTATCAGTAACATCAAATGAAATTGTATTTGATGATGATTTGAATATATCAATTTTAAACAAATCTCTAAATTTATTACCAAATCAACTTCAATTCTTGAATAATTATACCGAATTTTTAAATTCTATAAATGATAGAAATTCATTATTATACAAACGTATAAAATATTATTTGGATAAAAATCTTTTTTCTTTAACTTCGAAAAATAGTTTATTAAATGAGTATCGTTGGGAAACCATTATTTCTAAAACGGATTTTGACGTGAATCGAAAAAAGAATGATGAAGTATTGCATATTGATGTTGATGTTAATGATAACCAAGCCAGTGTTGAAGATGTGTTTAAAGTTTTATTAGAATCAATGCCAAAACCAAAGGGGAGAAGTAAAGTATATGATGGTTATATCCTTACTGATCACATGTTAGATGAAATTAAATTTGAGTTTAACTTGATTGAACCTGTGGATCTTGAAAAAAATAACGATGAAAATAATGGGCATACTCATAATTTAAGTGTTGATATTAAAGCAAAACCTAAACCTTTATCTTATGACAGTTCACAAAGCAATAGTATTAAAAATTTGGATAATATTGAAGGAGTTGTTGTTGTTGATGATGACGCTAAGTCTATGTCACAAGTTTGTCAACCAAAAAATGTTCAGCTACATATTGATCAACTGAAAGAGAATAAAACTGCTGATAAAGATTTAGATACCCAACTTTTAAATGAAACTGATATAAAGGAGTTACCACTTGATATAGATCGAGACAATTTAGCTGATATTTCTATTCACCAAGTTTCAAATGAAAAAAGGAATGATCAAAAGAGGAAAAGAAATAGACGTTCTGGAAATGATGAGGAAACTTCAGCTTTTGGTATTGACTCTTTTAAACTGCATGATATATTAATCAAAAATACCTTGTCAAATTATTTGAAATTATGTGATACTAATATTAGTATTGAGCCTATGGGTGAGTTGTTGGTATCCCCGAATTCAAACGATGGAAAGACTGGTGATATTGTTATCAGTTCTTTTCTACACTCTTTATTTAATTGGAAAGGAGATCAGACAGAAGCATTTATGGCTGTTAACCAAAGAAGTAATCATTCAAGTGGATCGAATGAGAACCCCGTTGAAGAGGTTCTTACTAGCTCTTTCTTCACTAGCACTTCAATTGACAATCAAATTACTTTCAATCAGCTTGATAATGGTGGATTCTTTGATTTACTTAAATCTATCAATCATCAAACTCTACATCTGAGTCAGGTTCGAACTAGATTATTAGACCATTTATTCAAACTAAATGTTTTAACTGGTGGAACACTATTAATTGATGGAAATTTGAAAAGTACTACTTTGAAATACATTCGAGCTATGGTTGATACTACTGATATTATTAGTTATAAGTCGTTTCAAAAAAGTGTTCAAACCGTAACACCCACTCTTGATTCAATATTGAGATTGAATAATGCCATTTCTATTTCTGAAGTATTGCTCGATTATTATTTAGAGATAAGACAAGAAAAAAAGCTCAGTAAACTAAAAAATAAGAGTTCGAAAATAGAATATCAAAATCAAGAAGATTCATTAGAGAAAAGAACTTTTAGGTGGTATGATTTAATTGAAGAATATTTTGATAATGTGGGTATGGATGAGAATAAAAATGATTTATTAATCAAACTTTGGACCAGATTCACTTGGGACAAAATCATTTTCATGCAAAACCTTGATTCATCTATCAATACATATGAGTTAATACATCTATTAGAGCAGGTGCTAAAAAATTGCGTTAAATTTAACATTGATATTAAAATGTGCAATTTTGTTTTCATCCCATCTTTGAATACAGATTTGATTGATATTCAACTTTCAAAGATAAAGATTTTGGAAATTTTTGCAAACCAAAACAATTCAAACGATATTCTTGAGAAAATTTTGATGGGTTCCTCTTTCTCTATTTCCAGTAATGAGTCAAGCCAGGAAGCTGTTGAGGAAGAGCTAAGATCATTCATGAAAAGGTCAAATGTGGATTTGAGGTTAAGATTATGGTCATTATTGTTTACTCATTATGAAAATACTAATAACCACCAAGCATCCCAAAAGGCATTAGAGATGGTAGTTAATGTTCTGGTTGAGGAATTGGATCAGACGAAGCTATTTAATATGAAACAGGAGCAAAGAGAGTTTCTAGTGTTAAGGATTCTTGGATTTTATGGGTCTTTTATAAAATCTCACTTGACAATATGTTATAAAAATAAATGGATATTTTTTTCAGGTGATATATCTTCCACAAGGAAAACACTAGCAAATTTTGTATGTTTTTTCAAGCTGATGTATGGATATTTGATGTATCAGGATTCTACTTTCATGTGTGTAGACCGAAAAGGTTTGAATTTGAATTCAATTAAATCATTTGACACAATGAATGAGGTTTGTGTGAATACTTTTTTAGTTATCTCTATATACTTTTTGGAATCTTTGACTGAAAAAAAACCAGAAACTATCAATGATTTCTTAAGTATTTTACATGGTGAACTTGGAATGAGAGGTATATGTTCTTCTAACAGAGGACTTTTCCTGAAGTTTTTACAGACAAAACTTATCGAGCTTGATTGGGATTCTTCTTCTTATGATATATTTCAGCTTATTCATTGCAGATTCGGTTTCCCAAGTTCAATTGACACTTTTGAATCGTTTGATCACAAATGCAAGCCAGAAAAGATGACAATGTGTGATGCTTTTCAGCTTTCTGACTTCATAATAAAATACTGTCATAAAAAGAAACATCCTATTACAAATCCGCCAAAATCAGATATGAAAAACATTTTAGATTCAATTGTTGATGTTATTGGAGAGCCAGATCTCAAAAGTATCATAATAAATAAAAATTCTAAGATGTTTAAAAACTTTTTAACAGATTCTATTTTTGATTTAAATTTCATTACTAAGTCATTCCTTGGAAATATCACGTTGAATCTTCAGGATGACTCATCAGAAAAGTTTATAGTAGGAAAAAAGGGGATTTACTATCTTCAAGGTTTAATTGCACTTCATTATTATAAAGTTAGAAGAAGGTCTATGCAAAATAGAGTTGGAGAGCTTGATTATGTCATTAAAATGTTTCAAAATGATCTCATAATAAATTCGAATAGGTTAGAAAGCTGGGTTCTATTGGGTCAAACTTTTTCATTTCTTGTTGAAGATGATTTGATTTGGACTTCTGATAAAATGAATGTGAGTGATAAGAAAAAGAATACAGCATTTGTTCAGAAAAAGTCTTTAATTTGCTATTTTACAGCAATTAGTATTGAATCATCTTTAACGGACGAAGAAAAAATTAAACAAAGTCCTGTAATCTCAATATTATGGGAAAGTACAGGTAAGGAGCTTTATAACAGTTGGTTCAAGCCAATGGAGAAACTTTCGATGCATATCAAACCAACAGAAGCAGGATATGATATGATTTTTGATGAGTTTCAACAAAATTCTCGAGATTTATCATTGGAATTATGCCCAAATGATTTACCAAATAGAGTTGTTTTCAAAATTCTCGAGCTTACTTTTAGATTATCCAACGATTCAAATCCATCAAATTGGTTCAACTTAATTTGTTTAGCAAAATCACAAATGAAACTTGATGGTCAACAGCTAGATTATGATAAGATAATTGAGAATATATTGAAATCGTGTGAGTTGGCATTCAAAAAAGGTAATAAAGATGATCCAGTTGTTCAACCCCATTACACGCTATTCACTACGGTTTATAAGTTATACGAGCAAAAGAAATTCAGTAGTGAACAAGTTATTGAATTTTTGAAAAAAGATGAACTTTTCAACTCTGTTTTCCAAGATGACCATTTTGAGAACTTGAACTTCAATGAACTTTCGGTGGAAATTTTGAAAAGGATCATCAGCTATGACAAGAAGAAATGGCAGCATAGGCCTGTTTACCGTTTAGCTAAAATATACTTTGATAAATTTGATGATGTTAACAACGCTATTGAAGAAATGTCCAAAATTGTTAACTTGAAACCTAATGTTAGAGCTCTAGTGAATATTTGGAAACCTGAAAATGAAAGACCAGGAAAACACTTTGTTTATTTAACATCATATCTAACATTTTTTGCACAATTGCTTTTTAGAATTCAAGATGTGTTTTCATTGGGTATTGTATTAAAAAAGATGAGGAAATTAAGCTCTGATTTGATAAATGTGTCTAAAACATTTGATGATGTAATGTTTCGTACATGTATTTTAATTAAAAAATTATTAGAAATCCCATTAGGACTGTTAGATAGTATCCTGCAGAAGATCAAATATCCAGACTTTATGGACTATTCAAAGAAATTTGTTGAATTTATGAAAATTAAAAAACTTGAAGAAATAAATCCAGCCGAGGAACTTTTGATCTATTTCCTCTCTGAAATTCAGGCTTACAAGAAAATGGCAAACGGTTTTGCTGCTACTGGTATGGTTGATGAAGTTTACCATTCCATTTATATGATCCTATTTATTCCATATGTGCTTGAAACCATAGTGAAGGATGGGAAAGTTGATTTGAAGACATTAATATTACAAAAGGAATACTCTGATGATAATACTAGAAATTTATCACCGTTTGCAAATACTGAGTCACACAATAGCCAAGAAATCAATACTAGTTTAGAAGTAGAAAATTTTGCCGAAAATCAAAGAGTAGTTATCTCTATTCCAATGTTGTTGAATGCAGAAGAGGAAATGGAATCTTTTGAATGTATATCAAAGGATCTTTCATTGAACGAGATGGTAAAGATTATATCTTGTATTATTCCACCAAGAGCACTTGTACCAAAAGAGAAGGTAAGAACCGCTCGTAAAGATATTTCACCATTTGCTCAACAAGTTGTTTGTGGTATGAATTCAATTGTAGATGAATTAAAAAAGAAATATAATTCTACTGAATCGTTTAATATAGAAGGGCCGTCTATGTCTGAGGAAGAATATAAAGTAATGTTTTCTACTCAGCCAATTAGAGAAAACAAAGATTCTAAAGAAAAAAAAGAATTAGAGGAACTGGTTTCTGCACATGATAGATCTTTAACATCTGAAGAATTGAGACAGTTTAATATGTTTTTGAAATCTCGTGATATTGAAGAACTGTCAAACGATAAGACGGAAACTGAAAAAGAAAAAGAAAGATTATTTGAGGAAAATCGTATTCAAGAAGAAGAAAAAAAAAGAATAGAAGAAGCAAAAGAAATTGAGGGGGTGGATTCCGAAAATAAACGTAAAGAAGTGATGGAAAAACAAGCTCAGAAGCGTATTACGGAGACAATTAGAAAGGAAAGAGAACAATTAACAAGAGACCAAGGGTTCAATATTTTTACTCTTGATATTAATGATGCAGTGATACCTCAAAATTCCCAAACACCACCACCTACAAGTACTAAATTCCAGACTCCGCCAAGAGAGATTACTTTTCAGACTAGTCCTAAAGCTCTGCCAAAATTTCAGTCTATCCCAAAATTGTTTGATCCTTTTTTACAGCCGCCTCAATTTGCGAATAATCAACTTCTACCTAATAAGGAGCTGATAGGTAATATAGTTAGCTCATCTACACCAGAAAAGACAACTTTGGCTGGGAAGGATGAAGCTGATGAAAAAGGTGATGAACTAAATTTATCTAAGTTATCAGAGCCGGTTGAAAATGCAGATGAAGAAGATTCGGCATTATTAAATAATAGCCAAATATTTGAGGACTCATTGACATTGAAAAGGACAATAAAAAGTATTTCAAAATCACCATTAAAATCCCAAAGTTTACTGACAAGTTTCTTTAAAGTCTCACCGAAAAGAAAGTCTGAATCAATTGAAATTTTGTCAGATGATCATACGGCTGAATCAAAATCTATTATAAGTACATATAAAAGACCAAAATTAAAGGAAGATGATTTCCTTGTCAAAGCAAGTTCATCATTTGCTGATCATTCAGATGAATCCAGTTCAGAAATAGACAAAACTGGTATTGAAGTTATTAACCTTGACGAAGAAAGTGATTTAATTTCAGATAATGATGTATTTTTTGATGCTGATACTACAGGAGTTGAGAAGAAGAAAGAACTAGTTTTGAAGGTTGAAGGTATCAATAAAAATAATACGGATGATGCTGATATTGATGATAATATTGATAATGATGATGATAATGATCTAAATATAAACGTTATTGAAGTAAGAAAGATAAAGTCCACTGTTGCTAGACGCAAGACAATGAATTCGAATCTTTTTCAGTTGGCTGATACAGGTCTGCCGATTGAACAATATGATTATTTAGCAGAACGTGATATAAGATTGAAAAAGGATGCTGAGATTTTATTATCAAGTAACAGTAGCGATGAAGATGATGAGAATACCAGCTAAAATGATATTGCTGTGGTATTTATGGGTATATAAATATAAATAGGAAGATAAATAGAGTATTATAAAAAAAATATATTCAATTTTCATCAAAATCAGGATCAAGTTTAGCAGCACTTGCAGAAATTCCCCATTTTTCACTAGTGAAAACGTTTACA
This sequence comes from Martiniozyma abietophila, assembly GCA_030564585.1. NCBI lineage: Eukaryota > Fungi > Ascomycota > Pichiomycetes > Pichiales > Pichiaceae > Martiniozyma > Martiniozyma abietophila. The sequence continues at coordinate 20,394 of JAJLVG010000068.1, forward strand.
TTCTTGATATCATTTATATCAATTGCCTGTTTTTCCACAATAGAATTTTTTAATTCCCTTTCTTTAAGATTTTTATTTTCTTCCTTTTGTTTTAAAGAAATAAGGTCTTCCGGTTTCAAATGAGTAAATTGATCAATTGTAATACTTCCCTTTAAAAGCTCAGAAATAAATCCTGTTTTTGTATTTTTAAGAGCAATTAAATCTTGACGAAATCGTGTTCTATATCCAACCAGGCTAATCCCAGTATTTTTAAACAACGATTTCTCGTATTCTTTACTCAAAGCATTCAATCTAGAATCACTATATATTTCATTGTCATAATTATCGTTGAAAGATTTATCACGGTACTTAAGTAAGGTCTTGTAAACAGCAGCTGTTGATGCTAACCTTGTTTTAGTCCAAAGGTCATCCGAGTTATCACCAAATTGAGAAGGTAAGCCTGTGAGCTTAGATCCTGTTACTGCCTTCCTTGTGATTCCAACCGTATTTACATTTACTTCTTAATTATTCTGTTCTTAAAGTATCAACTTTCTTTCTTCTTTTGCCTTTTAGTTTTCTCTAGAGAGCTCTCTTTCTTACTTATATTTCCTAATCAATCTTTTTATGTGTGGCGCGTGCATTCCTTTTTGAATACTTTTCTTTCAAGTTTTGACATATGTGGCGCGGTAATTCTTTTAAAATTATTTTTTTCTTTTTCTCTCTTTCTCTCTCTTTCTGTGGGGAAAAATGACCCGAAATCTAAAAAATGTACTTGGCTTTTTATTTTATTAAGTTTTTCCTGTGAGCTAGTGTTATCTTTGTATAGTACTAAGCTTTTATCAAGATGATGCCAATCAGTTGCATGGAATGCAGACGACGAAAAATAAAATGTAACAAGATGATGCCTTGCAATCAATGTATTGCCAAGGATCGTAGTTGTGAATACCCACCTAAATTTAGATCTATAGAAATTGAACAGTTGGTAATTGATTCACCAAAACTTAATCAATCAAGATCATTACCAATTTCATTAGAAAATTCAAGAATGAATAGTTTAGGTAATGTAATGATTGAATCAATTGATGAAAATTTACATAAAATTAATGGAAATAATAATATTGAGGATGATTCTACTTTTACAGATTTTCCAGAAGCTAAACGACAAAAGATTCATATTGCTAGTTCATTAGCAAATCATATGAATAATGTCATTTCAAGTTCTTCTGATTCTGAAGGGATAACTCAAAGTTCTCAACAATTATTAAAAGAAAATGAAACCCTTAAACTAAAAATTAGAGATTTAAAACTGAAAACTAAAAGACAACGTACAAAACTCAAAACATTAACTTCTAAGATAACAAATTATTCAGATTTTAATGATGAAAGTGATGACATTCTTGATGAAGATAATTTGAAAGATGAAGATCAGGAAGATAGTTCAAGTAGTTTCAAATTAGAAGAGAATCAAATTCCTAGTAACTATTATGGTCCAAATTCTACAGTTTTTATGATGAATTCATCATTAAATCATCCTGATTTCAATAAATTTGATAATTTTGTGAAATATAAAAGACATCAAAAAAGAGTTTTACCTTTACTCATTCATCCAAAAAATAATTCTGCAAAATCAAAAGCTGCTGCTGGTAAGGAAAATATCGAATTGATCACAACCCTTGTTAAAAAATTTATTCATCTTAAAGTTCATTATATGAATTATATGAATATTGAAACAATTATTGACTACTTAAAAAATTATGATTCTGAAAAAGAATGTACTCCTGAAGGTGATGCAATGTTACTTTTAATCATTATGATTGTAATTGTCTCTCTTAGATCTGTTTCTTCAAAGGATCCTGTAGTGATTAAATATGATTTAAGTTATAAAAAAAATAAGCCAGCTTTATTTAGACATTATAAAATTGTTAAGGATGGTATAAATTATCAGTCGACTACTGTTTTACGTGCCTTTGTTTTAGAATGTGAAGATTTGTTTTATAACGATCGAATTGAACAAAGTTGGGATTTGCTGTTTTTAATTGTTAGTATGGCATATTCATTAGGGCTTCATGTTTATGATCAATCAATTGTTGAAACTTTACAAGATGCAGAATCAGAAAGGGCTGAAGATATTATAAGGAAAAATGATAAAACATCTTTGTGGTTTGTTATTAACTTTATTTCGGCAACATTATGCTCTGTATTGGGTAGACCAAATCCAGTATCCTTTAATTTTCAACCCCTTTTGAAGAATTATGAAATTAGACTCAATTATAAAATGGCTTTAGCAGATTTAATCAATAAATCAACTAATGTTTTAATTGATTCATATAAAGTTCATATTGATCCTGCTTTAATTTTACAGATTGATAAATCCTTTGTTAATGAAGCAATGATTTATGAAAAGATTTTAATTGATACCCGTATAATGAAAAATTTAGAATCAAGGGATGCAACAAGAGCTAGTTTCATAATTCTTCCCGTATTAGATAAGTTGAAACCTAATAATTCATCAAAGCTACAAGCTAGTGGAAATAACTTGAAAAGTTCATTTAAAACATTAAGTGAATTGAATTTACCAAAACTTGTTAAGGATTGTCCACTAGATATTAGATTCACAATTTTACGGCCTTGTCCTCTTAGGAATGAAGAAGAATATTTTTGTATGATTTTAGAAGATTCAGATACGTTATGTGATTTAATCTTATTAAATGGTAATAGAGCAAAGTTCAACCAACATTTTATGGAACATTGCAAACAAGCTTTAGAAAGTTGCATAGATTCTTGTCAAAAAGTACTTGATCATTCCCTGGATTTAGTGGAATTACTCTACAGAAAATTTGGTGAACCCCGTTTTCATGCAATTTATCCATTCTTTTATGTTTTCCTTTATCAAACATTTGTGGTTATTTATACTATGTTACATTTAAAAGTTGAAACTCTTTATCCATACTCAAAAGAAATTGATTCCCTTAGAAATAAGCTTTTTAAATTGTTTGACGCAGTTGGAAGTAACAATTGGAGAACTAACGTTACGAAAATGATTCAACATATCAATCAATTATGTGATGATCTTTTTTTTCAAATATCAGAATTTGATAAACTTCCAAAGGGTGTTTTACCTCCTTTGACACCAAAAGCTGATCAAACAAATACAAATTTTTCTATTTCAGTCCTAAACAATCAACCGAAATTGACATCACCTTTTACAAGACAGATTGCTTCTCAAAATGGAATACCTCTTTATAACATTCCAGATATTATATCTAATCAATTGAGTTTGCAGCAAGTGAACAAGGGTCAACAAGAAATGAAACAACCCCCATCATCAGTATCTGTTAGTAACCTTCTGAACATGTTTACCTCTAATGTTACTAACGTATCTGGATATAATAATTTGAATAATGGTTCTTCATTTTCACCAACTGCTATGTTTAATAACGTAGATAGCAACAGCAATTCGGCTTCAAATCTCAAAAGTAATATGAGTCTGACCAAGATATTTGAGCTTGGGAGAGGTCAAAGAGATTTTGATGATGCTAATAGTAATACTAGAAGGGTTTACGACTATAATTCAATACAAAATCAAGGCTCAAATAACAATAATGAATCATTGTTAGGATTTGATTTGAATGATCCCTTTCATATTCAATTTCCATTCAATTTTCATTACGCTGCGGAGGAAACTATCCAGTCTGTTGGGAGCAATGATAGTATCAGCAAACATGATGATGGCCCTATCTCTTAAAAAATATACCCAATATCACTCCAATCTCATTATAATAAACATGTACTATTATCTAAACTTTTTTAAAATCTGTTTTAATAAATATTTAATTTAATTTTATCAACAACTTATTGAAGTAAATATACTTACGCAAAGCTTTTACTTTTTTGTGGTAAAGCAGTAAACGTTAACCATTCCAAAAGATGCTCATTGCATGTTTAACTTTTTGTCAAATTGTCAATTTTGTTTACGTCATCGCGATTTTTGACTTGTTTCAAAATATTTTAGGCACACGTACTTGTACCATGTGTAGGTTTCAGTTGAAGATCGAAAATACCAGTGGCTAGCATAAATATTGGTCAAGGGACAACTCAAATACAAATGAAACCAAGGTCTAGAACCGATTCTTTATCTTCGAAACACAAAATCTTACATTATCCTTTCTTGAATACAGAAACTTTCTCTTTGAACGAACGAAATTTAAATAAACACTTCACAGGAACAGAATTATTTATTTCATCATCTGAATTAAAACAAGACTTGAAGCAAAAACATTCGAAAACTGGAAGTCCGTATTTATCAACTAATAATAGTAACAAAAATTATGAAAGTGGTCCATCGTCAAATAATTCAAAATCTAGAACTGCTGATCTGAAGCTAAATTTATCAAAGGCAAGAACTGCTCTGCCAAAGTTACCTACTTTACAATCTAATGCACCATTGAGATCAAAAAATACTGATCGAAATTCAAGTCACAATTCATTAGAAAAGAAGTTGAAACACGTGACAAATGTTCCTCCTCCGGTTCCACCATCTGTTTCACTTTTAAGCTCAACTAAACGAATTGAGGAATTCAAAAAGAAATTGAAAAAATTTCCAATAAAAGATCCTAAAATTATGAGCATAAGATCAAAATCAGAATATAAACCTTTGAAACATCCAGTTATAGAAATATCCAGGCAAGATCATCTTAAAATTGAATCCAATAATATTTCAATCTCTCAGAAACCTTATAACAGGAACCATCATAGCTCAAGATTTGATTTACCTTTCATAGATAAGGACATGATAACTTCTGGATTGGATGAAGAAAGAAATATGAAGAAGCAGCATCAAAAAGAATATTACAAGTCCTACGAAAGAAGCTGTTCAATATGTCAGCTTACATTAAACAACTTATTCAATTTTGGACCTGAAGAATCTGGTGTGGAATTAAGTTGTGGTCACTTTGTTCATGAGCAATGTTTAACAATAGAAATGGAATTCAAAAAAGCAATGCTAGTTGGTGTTGAAGATGATAGTAAAGATGAAACAAGGTATTTTCCACTTTGTCCTACATGTGAGAAAGAAACCAAAGCAATTCCACTTAATAAAACACTATGCGCTTCGTTATATTCAAAAGTCAGATCGATGAATGATGCTATATATGAATTCTCGCATGTCGTTGCATCAGAAACTGATAAGGAATCTCCACATCATGAAAAAAATATCAACTCTTACGATAATGATTTTAGTAATGAGCAAAACTTTGACTCGATACCACATATCGCTTCCCTTAACAACAATACAGGGGGTAAATCACATCTGCTTATAAATAGTGATATATTAACCAATTCAAATCAACAGAGTAGCCAAGGGATGAATATTACCGCTAGCTCATCAGTGATATCATCGGATCCAGAAGCAATTCTTGTTAGCCATTTAAATGAGGCATCATGGACAAATTTATTTTCAATTGACTCATTACGTAAAAAATATGCTGAAGAGTTATTAACTTTATTTCAAGGGGGTATAATCAAAGAAAATGAAGATACTGGAGCGATTCCAAGTAATTCTTTATTTAAATCATTTGGGGAATTAAAGTTAGTAGATATTTTATTTTTAGATAGATCGGAATTAGAACCAAAGGCTAATGAAAATCTAAGAGAGACGTATTGTTTTTTGTTCAAACATATGTTATTTGTTTTAGATAAAAAGGACTTGGTCTTTTCAATTTTTGGCATTAATCATTCCACATTTGTAACTCAAATGGCCAACGGTAGTTTAATTTTAAGAAATAATAAACGTTCCAATTCTTCATGGTTGATTAACTGTTCCAATGAAGGAAATTTAAAAAAATGGTATCTAGCCCTAACAAATTTCCAAATGGATTTTAGTCCATCTCTTTTCACATCAAGTTTTCACCAAAATGAGTTTAATTATTTACTTCAAACTGTGAAGTTACCAGCTGATATTACTGCAACATCAAACAGTTATATAGATGAAGATGGTTATAAAAGGTTACCAACGGGGGTGAATCCAAGGTTTTATGAGTCGACAATCAACAGTTTACTTTTCAATTCAAAACCTACTGAAGTTATTATCATTTTGAATCAACTTGCATATGTTCCAGCCTCTGCTATATCTATCAAAAATATTATTAAGAGTCTTTTATTGATAAAAATCAAAATATTCTTAGTTTTGTGTTCATCTAATGACTTAAGTTTGGATAGCAAGGTGTTGAGCTTTCATGAGATTGAAAAATGTCATTCCAACGAAGAAGCTAATGATTTCATTTCATTGGTTGATAATTACCAGAATTATCTTTCTGAAAATAGTAATTCTAAACAATTAAATTGTGGAGATTCAATTGAAACTACTCTTCATTCGTTTCTGAAAAAATTCAATGAAGATATTATTTTACACCAAATATCAACAGTTGTTATGTCAAATACCAGCTTGAAAGGTCTCAGGAATCTTCCAACGGCAAACAATATCCTAATCGAAGTGGGGTTGAACGCAGACACTAAAAGTTATCGTGATAGTGTTGCTGATTTGGCAGAATGGGGGGATGCTATGGAAGTTATTTGCTCATATTGTGGATTAGAGTTTGATAATAGTGACTTTGAAATTGATTCTGATGATGAAAATGATGATATTCTATTTCCAGTAAAAGTTGCTAATAAAACAGAATCAAGATCAGTTTTTCAATCTGCTACTTCGGGAGAACATCCGTTGACTATCAACAAACGGGAAAAACCAAATGGCTGTGAGTTAAAGAATACAGAAATTACAAATCGCAATGAAGGCCAAAGATGGACAAGTCTCATGGGAGAATTGAACCGTGCAATTGAAGAAATAGGAACCGACTTTTCTCAGATATAAAACGACCCTTCTTTTTATATATTTTTCATATATCATGAAATGCATATTTAGTATGTGTATATACAGCAGTAATATATAGTTTAATTTTATGGGAAATGAATTACCGTTTGAATTTAAAAGTTTGGTATATCTCGGAGGGAAATATTTGTTGCCTTGCGGAGTGGTGGCTCAAAACAGCGGCAACGCCAAAAACCAAAACTTTTCCCTTTTCTTCTTACCTTCAGAAGTATTAACAATAGACAAACAGATATGGAGTTCTCTTTGTGCTACTTAATATTTGGAATGATCTCATCTGTCATCAGTGCTGATACCACTAGAGTATTTATACCACCTCGTCAAATTCTTACTAGTTTGCAATTTTTCTAACATTTATTTATCTTTTGAAAGTATAATGCTGAGTATGATGCTCTTTTCATAATTACTACACCAGGTGTAACTACAGCTACTTCTGAATCACAAACTATTGGAACTTATTATCCGTCTTTTGAGGATATTGAGTCAGGATCCACTACAACTGAAACAGAAGAAACTTCATTAATTGGTAGCTTGTCAGCTACGGCTGAAGAAACTAGTTCAGCTGTTACAGTTCCAGAAACAACAAGTATAACCTCAACTTTAAGCTCTTCCTCTGTTTTTTGGACTGATACTTACACTTGGACTCCGCCTTCTTCTTGGACATGGATTTCGGGTGAGACATCCACCATCAGTACAACAACCGTTGGCACATCATACGATTTGGTCTCTACAACTCCAATTCCAACTCCAACTTCTACTTCAACTACATCATACACTGTCCCAGTTACTGAAGAAACTACAGTTAATTTAATAACCAAAACCGTGAAAAGAACCGTTTATACCACTGTTCCATGTAAAACATTAAAAAAAAGAGCACAACATGAATATGAGGTTTATGTTACTGAAATTGTTACTGTAACAAATTTTGAAAGTAATAATAAAGAAAATACATCTATTGCTGCAGCTCCAAAATCATATGGCTTTATGGTTCATTGGATCTACTATATTTTAGGTACTATTTTCTTTTTTTTCTGAAAATGATCTACCTTTTTGCTTATTTATCTTCTAGTATTTTGAACCCAGCTAAGAACCAAAAGGTTGTTAATTTTATTAAACCAAATACATAAATTTTATTTGGTATATTTTATAATTGCACCGCTATGTTATCTCAAGAAAAATAGGTTTTCTGATTGTTATAAAGTTTTATATTTAATATCCCTTACAAAACCAATTAACAAAAAATCTAAGTCAATAAAGATTGTAACTTGAACTTATGAAACCATTAATTGAAGTATATAGACAGAAGCCTACTCATTTAATATTTTGGCTCTTGTTTAATAGCAAATTAATTTTTTTTTTTTTTTTTTTAATTTTGTTATAAAAATAAAATATCAAAATTTGAGAAATTCAAAATTCTCCAATTCGCTACATGGAATGTAAAAATGTTTTACCAATTAGTTGAAAATCCAATAA
>JAJLVG010000069.1:0-28667 GCA_030564585.1 Martiniozyma abietophila
ACTTTACTAAAGGTATCCTATGTTGTGAATATTTCTTTTGTTGTTGTTGTATTTGTTGTTGTTGTATTTGTTGTTGTTGTATTTGTTGTTGTTGTTGTTGTTGATTATGATATGAATTTGAACGTGAACCAAATGATAAAATTGAAGAATCCCTTTTAATTTTTCTAATTGAAGAATTACTTCTCGGAGATGACATTAAAAAAGAAGATTTTTGTTGAATTACTGGTGTGGAAAATGTTGTTGATGAAGAATTTATTATATTATTTGATTGACTGGAATTACTTGATTCATCCCAAATGTCAACATTAAATACATGAACATTTAAATTTTCACCATTCATCCATCTTAAAGAATCGATTGAATTTGGAACTAAACCTGTCATTTTAAAACGTTCAGATTCATAACCTAAATCAAAAGAATAAAAACTTTGTTGAATATAAGAATAATTCCAATTTGAATTCATTTGATAATTTTCATTCATTTGATCAATAACTTGTAATACATTAGATAAAGAATTTCTCCAAATTGTTAATTCACTTAAATTTAGAAATATTAATGAAATTTCATGAATTTTGAATTCATGTTCAAAAACGATATTTATTGTGAATTCAAATTGAGTTGCTAATGTATAATCATTTGTACCCATACCAAAATTTAATGACATTATATCTGAATAATTTAAAATTGAATAAAGTGGAATAATAAATTTAATATCAGCACTATTATTGCGAATATTAGAACTTTTACCAATAATTAAATGAGAATCAAATAATGCAGATACCATATAATCTGAAACAATTTTTAATTGTGTTTTATCAAAATAAACTAAACCCAAAGCTGCTGAAAGTTTAAAAGAATTTAAATTATCAAAAAATAATGATTCAACAGATATATTTAAATCTTTAAAAATAGATGATCGATTAATTCTATTGTTTGAAAGAGATATTGAATTATCAAAAGAAAAAATATTCTTAAATTTATCTAATTGCTCATATTTTTGATTTGATTCACCAACATAATGATTAACATTATCCACATATTCACCAACTTTATTTTCTTGTTGCTTATACCATTTGATCATATCATTATTCTTTTCATCATCTTCAATATGTTTCAATAATGAGTTAATCATTAACTTATACCTAGTGATTCTATTAGTTGGCATTTGAACAACAGATATAAACCTTGTATCCAAATTATTACTAACAAAATAATCATTCTTTAAATTTTCATGTTGAATTATATAATCATTTAAAATAATTATTGAATTTCTTTTATATTTTTCAATATTTTTATTTGCTGCATAAGAAACAATTCTGTTAAAAAGTGAGCAATAGTTACCATATGCTACCACATCAATAGATTCAGTTGATAAAATATTAACAATTTCTTGAAGATGAATCCTTTCCCTTGAAAATGGTATATACTTAAATGATTCAAATGAAGGAGAATGATTAACAGAAATATCTTCACCCTGTTTTAAATTTAAAGATTCATTTGCCCATGAAATGTAACAATCTGAAAGTTTTTTATATAAAAGTTGATGATTTTCTGTAAGCTTTATAATTACTTCTTTGAACCATTCAAAGAATACTGGTGTTGGTAAATCTGACATGAAATTATCTAAATAAACCTTTTTTAATATTTCTAAAGCACAAAGATAAACACGTTCAGTATTAACTAATTCACATGTTTGTTTCAAACGAGAAAAAGATCTTCGTATATATTCAGGAGCTACATCTGCTGCAATTAATAACTTTGATGGTGGAGTATATTGGTTTGAACCATTACTGACTGAAGCAGTTGCTGAAACCGGATAAGGATGGGAAGACACGGAAAGTAATGAAACACGATCTAAAACAGTTTGAATATTTTGAAGAGAGCAAGGAGTTATTTCAGCTGTCTGAAGAGATGTATCATAATCTGTAGTGACTTGAGAAGAATCTGAATACCAAGTACTAAATTCTAGTTGAGCCACCCCATTATCTGTTTTACCATCTGCAGTCAAAGAATTATCAATAGAAGTAGATTTTAGTTCATTGTTAACAGATGTTGATCCCGTTGATGGTGTGATTGAAATATGGTCTTGAATAGGTTGAATAATGGAAACCATTGTAGAATTCAAAACTTAAAAGTTACAATTAGTAAACTCTTATTTAAAACCTTGAAGAATTAATATAATTGAAATTTCAATGAATTGCTTGGTTGGAATGAAAGATGGATCTAGCTCACAATCGGAATGATATACAAGCTTTTTTATAGTAATTGATGAATGTTAAATTAAAATTGATTAAAACACCAAATTGTGATGGGTTGCAAACGTTTTAATTTTAATCTTTAAATATTTTTGTGTGTTTTGTGTGCGCAAATAAAAAATTTTAGCGCTAACAAATTATATCTTGAGAGAGAAAGAGAAGTTCATTTGATGTGATGTTGTTTATAGAGATATCATTTAAATACAATGAATACTTTGCGTGTTTACAAACAGGCGGCAATTATACAACACAGATCATTTACAACATCATCATTTAACTTTGCAAAAGCAAAAAAGTCTAAAAAAACAGATACAACAAAGGATGAAGAACCAACAGAAGAACTTGATCCTACAAAGCTTATAAATGATCTTAAATCTTCTTATGAACATTCTCTTCTTACATTTAATCAAAAATTGAATTCAATGAAAATGGGTAGATCAGACCCAAGTTTATTTGATAGTTTATTGATTAAATTAGATAATCAAACTTCTCTATTCCCAGAAATAGCAATGACAACAGTTAAAAATCCAACATTTTTAAATATAACAGTTTTTGATCCTTCTCATACAAAGAGAGTCGTTTCTGCTATCCTTGCATCTGGATTGAATTTAAATCCTGAAGTTGATGCAAAACATCCTCAATCATTAAAAGTTAAAATACCAACATCAACTAAAGATATGAAAGAAAAGACAATTAAAGAAATGAAATCTTTATTAGATCAATTTAGAACAAATGCAAGTCAAAAAGAAAGTTTAACGGCTTTGAGATCAAAAGCAATGAAAGAAGTTAAAAATTTAGATGGTTCTAAAGATGCAATCAAAAAATTAACAACTCAAATTGATTCTTTATTCAAGCAATATGCTGAAAAGTTAAATTCTTCTTTTAAAAATGTCGAAAAGCAAATTAAATAATAGGTTAAGAGCTATATCATATCATTAGATTTTTTATAATTTCAATCTCAATTTTTACTTTTATTTCATCATATACATACATATATATATTATAGATCATTAACTTTCTTTTCTTTTTTGTTTTGTTTAACATTAATTACCTCCCTTTGCCAAACGATATATGGCTTTTATCCTTCCAAACCAACTATAATCATAAGCTGCTCTATTGAGTGCTTCAACAAATCTCCAAGCTCTTTTACCATCTTTAATAGGATAATCGATAACACTTGGAATACCTGTTGAAATGAAACTTAACTTATCATAACATATGGACTTTTCAACACAAACACCTCTCAATCCTTCTTCACCACCAAATTTACCATAACCAGAGCCTTTAACACCTCCAAATGGTAATTGACAAACATAAAATGTAGCAAAATCGTTTATTGCAACATTACCCGTATAATACCTTTTGGCAAAATCAAATGCTTTCTTTTTATCAGTTGTATAAACTGATCCACCGAGCGCAAATTCAGAATCGTTAGCAATACGTAATCCGTTTTCATCTGTTTCAGCATAAATTATATTCATTACAGGACCGAACACCTCATTTTGACAAATAATTGATTTTGGATCTGAATCAGCAATTAATGTTGGTTGAAAGTAATGACCTTGAGGATAATTTGGATGAACATATCTTTTACCACCACATAATAATTTACCTTTACCTTCATCATTCACATTTTTAATCCATTCTTCTAATTCATCAAATTTTTGTCCACCCATTATCATTGCACCAATATCTATTTCTTCACTTTGATCAATATCAGAACCAATTCTAACTTTATTAATACGTTCTTTTAAAACATCAACTAACATTTCATAATTCTTTCTATTACCACAAACAATTATTCTTTCAATACCAATACAATTTTGACCTGCACTTTGAAATGTACCTCTCATTAAAACACTAGCAATACTTTCAACACCTTTCTTTTTGAGATAATCATCACAAATGATAATCCCATCTTTACCACCTAATTCAACAACAACAGGTATAAGTGCATCACTAGCAGATTTAACAACATGCTTTGCAACCGGCCTTGATCCAATAAATGTTAAATGACTTAAATTTGGGTTACAAGTAATAGCATCTGCATCCTTTGGCCAACAACAAACTAATTGGACCAAATCTTCATCAATTTCACATGCTTTTAAAGCCCCTTTAACAACATTGATAAAAAATTCACTTGACCATCTAACCCTTTCACTACATTTGATAATAACACCATTACCTGCAAATACACTTGAAATAATTGGACCCATCAAATTATGAAACGGATAATTCCATGAAACAATTGCTCCAACAACACCAAGTGGTTCATACCAAACTTCTGCTTTTTTATATTTCATTAACATGTTTGATGGACCAGGTCTTGAATTTGGTTTTAAAGCTTTTTCACCATTATTCAAAATCCAATTGATCTTTTCTAAAGTGACTAAAATCTCCCCCATTGATGCATCCACCATAGTCTTACCACTATCACGACATGCAACTCTTGCCAATGCAGCTTGATTACGAATTATAAATGTGGATAAAGTCTTCAAGAACTTTCTTCTTTTAATTTTGAAATTTGGATCTTTGTAATATTCTCTTTGTGCAACTTTTGATTTCAATATAGTATCATCTATATCAATTGGTGAATCACTTTTAAATTTACCTAAGAACTGGGAAGTTGCTGGACAATAACAATAAATAAAATCTGGATCATCACTTTGAAAAATATCAGGAACAGTTAATCTTTTACCTTTCCAATTCGGCTGTGATTCTTCAGGAAATTCAATATCAAATTTGAGTGGTTTATCAACCCTTTTCCTTGATTTTCTCCAAAAATATAATAAAACAGATATAATCCCAATAATAACAGAAATTGAAATTTGTAATGGGTATGGGGTCGGCGATAAATCCGAGAGATTGAGATTTCCTAGAGTGCAATTCAGCGATGTGAACAATTCATTCATCCTAAGATTTAATTGATGCATCACTGATTGATATCGTTTTATATACAGTGTTATTTAGTGATTTTCCTTTCTTTATAGCTGAACGTAGAGCAGAGAGAAACAGCTCTTTTTCTTTGAGATTTAATTTTTTTTTGTTGACACATTTTAATCCAACACGATTAAAATGCAAATCCAACAATAATATTAAAATTAAATGCTCATAATTATCACACAGAATGTTTTAATATATGATTAATAGAGTATAAAGGTTATTATGTAGTTCTAAATAAACTGTTATTTTTATAATATAGCCATATCATAAAAAAAATAAATATCCGAATCATTCTTCTTCACTGATTTCTTCCTCACTCATAGAACCAATGAGCTCATCAACTAATTCATCAACCAGCTCATCTGCAATCCCACTGTCCTTTGATATATCACTATCAGATGCTGCCTTTGCTTTTACTCTTTTCTTATTTTTGTGTTTAGTAGTGCTTTTATTTTGTCTCTTTTGTACTTTCATACCTGATACTAAACCAGGTTTCAAAATAGGCTTAGAAATTGGAAAAGAATTGATTACCTTTTGTACCACTGATTTAGGATTTGAATCAATTTCTAATACTACTGGGTGCAATTGAGCTTTATCTTTATTTGGAATATCAACAATGATTGGTTGAACTGTTTCAACGTCCTCCCAATCGATATCATCATCATCAAATTCCATTGAAAAATCATCTGGTTCAGACGTCCCTTTAGCTAATGGGCTCTGTTCTTTAGGCGTGTTATCCAACGTACTGTATAATTGTGAAGAATTTGGCCTTTTCTGATTTTGAGAATTATTTGATATCATTATATCAATAGTATCCGTTGGAGATTTTGGTAATTTAACCTTTTCATTAGGTTCAACCATTGGAGGCGTTACTAACATACCATTTGAATTACTCGATATTTTCTTTCTTGATTCTAAACCTTTTAATTCTAAAGCTTTCATATTTCTTTTAATTTCTGTCTTTGTTTGTGATGAATTTAAATTGATAGGTATTAAATTTGTTGCTTTGTTGATATTTGCTTGTGTCTTTGAGTGAATTTGACGTGCCTTTCTTAGTAAGGAGCTTTTAGGTTTATTGACCTTTATAGGGCTCTTATTCACTAGTTTTATATTTGGCTCATTTGTTTTTCTTATTGGAGTTGAAGTTAGTGATCTTGATGCTGATGTTGGTGTTGGTGTTGGTGTTGAAGTCGAATTTGATGATTTCAACGGTGATCCTAATCTCAATGGACTTTCAATTCTAACCGGAATATAAATATTTCCAGGTGATAAGATCTTTGGAGATCCTTCCTTTGTCAATAATTTTGATGAAGCTCTTACTATAGGAGAACTTGTTGAAGCTCTTCTTTTTTGTATTGAAATATTTTTATATAAACTTGAAGTTGAGACAATAGGTGATGAAGGTTTCGATGATGATAACGAAGAAGGTAATGAGCAATCGTTTAATGAAAAAGATGATGATGAAGATGATGAAGATGAAAAGTCTTTCAGTTTTAAAAATAAATTAGATAATATTTTACTTTGGTAAGTCCAACCATAACCATTACTTGTTTGATTCTTGAATAATTGATCTATATTACGATCTCCATTATTTTTAATATCTTTCATTTGAATATGATTTAATTCTTGTAACTGAAACATGTCCTTTTCTTTATTAAAAGATATTATAATTTCTGTTGAATCAGTACCATCATCTTTCAATTTATTTAATTGTCCATCGGTTTGATTTTTAATTGAAGAACCTTTAAAATATTTAATTGGATTCTTGTCTTTATTATCAAATTCCATATAATAATTTTGATCAGATCGATTATATATTATAGAAGACGATAATAATTGAGGCGTTTGATCTTCATTTCTACTATATTCTAATTCATCAGGGAAAGTAATTCCGAATGGTTGATTTTTGACCAAACCAAAGAGATGAGATAAATCTAGTGGATATTCACCATCCGGTACTTTAAAATTCATTATCAATAACCTCTTTGCGTTGATGAAACCTTTAATTTACCCTTACAACCAGACCTTGAAATGACTTTTTTCTCTATAAATATTTCAACAATTAAAGATAAAAAAGTAAGCTGAATAATTCGCTCTCCCAGATTACAGGTCAAAAAAAATACGAGATTTTAGGTAATGCCCACATAGATTATTGATAGAACTCATGATTAAAGTAACATTAAAGTATATAAATTATTAGTTCTAAAGTTATCATTATAAAAAACATCAAACAAACTAAAAATAAACCCTTTAAAGAAAAATAGTCATGTATAATAAAAATTAAATAGACACAAAAAAAAGAAAAGAAAGAATTTAATTGTTGTAGTATAACCCAAATCACTGAATAACTCAAATAGGGCCACTAAAACTTGAAATATATTACAATTATAATAAAATTTGATTAATGATATAATTAATTCCGAAGAGCTCTTAGACGCTCATTCAATGAATTTTGAACAGGAGCTGGTTCTTCCATTGCTTTTTGAGGAACAGCTTCCATTTTATGTTCCATTTCAACACCTGCTTCATCAGCCATTTGTTCCATTAAAGCAGTAACATCACTCTTTGGAACATTTTCTGCTTGAGTCGTTTGATAATAATTAGTAGAAGCTTCTAAATCTTCAAATTGTTCTTCAAATTTGTCCATAACTTTAGTAATTTGTTCTAAATTCATATTTTCTAATGCTTTATCCATCCCTCTAACAGCCATTGACATATTTTTACCAACTTTATTCATAGTAACAGCTGTTTGAACTCTTGAAGAAACAGCATCAATTCTTGATCCTAATTTTAATAAATCAACACGTTCTTGAGCTTTACGAATTGCATTTTCAGCATAAACTTGTGCAATATCAGGATGACCTTGTTGAAGAGCTCTTTTAACCTTTTTCTTTTCTGCTTCATGCTCCTTACCAGCTCGAGCTGCTTGTCTTGATAATTGTTTAGCTGTGAATTTGAGTTGGAAAAGCGTATCTATCAAATGGAAAAGATAATTCGATGTTAGTAATATGATTCATTGATAAGATAATGTATTCAGATTTTGCAGTTGAACAAAAAATAAAAAGATTACTTACTTTCTAAGCCTGACATATTGTTTATACAGTGGTTTTGTGTTGTATCAGTTGTTTTTAAACAGTGTATATGAATAAATAAATAAATAATTATTAAAACGTATGTAATATAGTTTATGCAAAATAAAAATTACAAAGTAAAATTGAATGCAGCCGCCGCAGCGATCTTTTCAAATTTTATTTTTATCTATCCCCACCAGGAAATAATAGCTCAGCAGGAGAGAAGGTCATTTTTGTTTTCAAACTGTCCTAGTGTTTCAGTTTACCAATACGATTAACCTCTTCAGAAAAATCTTTGGTATTTCGAAATTCAACAACAGATCCATTGACCACTCGCACTACACCAAGGTTATCACCAACAGAAGCAGGAGGAGTGTCTGCCACAGCAGAAATTTCATCTCTCACAGTTGGACCTTTCGGATCAAATCCTAATTGAGATCCTAAATAATAACTATCTTTTCCTCCACCAGTCTCAATTAAAATAGATCTTGGTCCTTTGATTGCAAAATATTCACCAGCTCCAAGAGCTTGTCTTTGAACTTGTTTTCGAACTTGGCTTTGAATCTTTTTGAAAGCTCGCGCAAATGTATTTTTTACAACCGAAACAAATTGACCCCACCAAATCTCCACGGCCGAATATTTTGTTGCGGCCGTAATTAATGGTTCTATTGGAAGAACTGGAACGGTTTGAAATGATTGTTCATCTAAATTTTTAATTTTCTTCAATCCACCATCCCACACGAAACGTTCAATAGTAGCTAATTCACTAACGTCATGCACACTAACTGCTAAAACTTCTTCACGACGCACTTTGATACTTTCACCTAAAGCCAAGTCAACTTTGAAAACATCTCCATTCCCAACTAATCCAACGACACCTCTTCCTTTAATTAACGTATAACCAGATAATTTTTTTCCTATTATTGATTCTTTCCGTAATGTGCTCGGCAATATTTCTGATATAATTTCAATACTATTACCACCATAAGCTTGCAATGCACTACCTTTCAAAACAGCCCAATCCCTAACACCATCCAATTTCAAGTTAACAAAACTTTTAATTATATTTTTTGATTTCTTACCATGAGAACTCACTAGAACACGTATAGGTGTGGTACTAACAATTCTTTGATAATCGGATGCAATACCAAGCATGAAATTCTTTAATGGCTTACGTATTTCATTTTTAGATGAAAGTTTAAAGGACTCTAGTAAATAATCAGAATTAAGAGTAGGATCGGATGATGATGATGATGAGGAATATATCGCCATAATACTACCTTGACGAACATGTAGTGGAATAGAAGCAGGAACCGTAGCAATTAAAACTCCATTGTGACCCAATGTAACAAATTTCGGCACAGTAACATTCAATGCATCCTTTAACTCCAATTCAATTCCATTTGTGGATGGTTGGTTCAGTTTCTTTTCATCATCTGCAAATGCTGTGATTGCTGATGTAGTCGGTTGTTGAATAGTAATACACCTCCTAAATATATATACACAAGAAAACTTCTTCTGGTTAACTAATGCAAACATTGTTTAGTTATAAAAAGATATTTTTCACTTTGAATAATACGTTTCTTTAAGACATTATACGTTAAGTTGAAGTAAAATCGCGATATTTACAAATAGTTTTTTCTGTCTGAAAGAAAAGAGATTTATTTCCATTGACTTATAGCTTTGGTGAGCTTTTATATATTATGTCATTGTTGCTAGCCAAAGAATACATATATTATTCGGCAATTTTATAGTCAATAGTTTAATCTTTATACAAAATCAAAATTTTAGACAAAAATATTGTTCTCTCTATGAAATCTGCTCATTAAATAGAATATTTCATAACTTTGATAAAGTCTTTGCTACATATTTATAGTCCAAAAATAAAGGACGATGTTCCGATATGACATCATTTGAAATAATTTTCAACCGATGAACGGTTCTAGAATTATTAGAGTAACCAACAATCACAATATAATCACAATCTTTCCAATACCCTGAAATCGTCCCACCTTCTTCAACTAATTGTTTAATCAAAGATTTTCGCACATCTTCATATCCCGGCTTTGATAAAAGGTACCAAACACCTTTCCAATTTATATCTTTTTTCAATTTTAAATAAGGTAATTCAGAAATAATACTAGATTCACTACTGATCAGCTCCTTCTTCAACTCAATAATATGTTTAAGTTGGACTCCTGAAATCATTTTAACGTCACCACAAATCTCCAAAATTTGGCTTAATTGACGGTTTGAAAGTCCCAAGTATACTATCCAGTCACAGCTGCCCCAATTTTCCTTTAATTCTCCACCATTTGATAGAATCAATAATTCAAGTTCTTCTTTATCTATTTCCCAACCATGATTAGCCAGCAAATAAAATTTTATATTAATAAATCTTAATATAGAAGAAAGATCAATTCTTTCATTACCAATAATCATGGTGGAATTTTTGTGGCCATCATTGTTAGAATTATCAATTCTATTTACTTCCTCTGGACTACTCTTCTGATTCTCCCACTGCTTGATCATTTGTTTTAAACCCCACAATGTGATATTTTTTGACCAATTAAACCCCCAAGCATCATTAATTCGTTCTCCACTAACCATAAACTCTTTCGATCCTGAAGTGATATTTGTAATGTCAATTTCAACTAATCTTCCACTATTCAAGCAATCATAAACCCATTGATATTTCAAAACATTGTATTCAATACCTATTTTTGCTTGATCATAATTCGAAAATTTATCACCGATGATAATTAGTTCAAGCTTTTTTTCTTTAACGTTTTCAATATCCCTCATGAATAGATCATTAAAGTCATCAATGATTTCACCACCATATTGTTTGATTAATCTATTCAAATTATCAGATGTAATCAATTTCCCATTGATTTTTCCATCTCCAATAACTTTGAATGTTTTTGATGCAAACAAAGTTTCATTTTTGTTTTCAAACTCATATTCCATTCTATCTTTACTTTGATTAATCAGTTTAGTGATTTTACTTTCACCCTTTCTTCTCTTTTTAATGATTTTACCCATTTTCAAATCATTTTGATCATCAACTTCTTTGCCCATCTCAATTTCACTAAAATTGATGAATCCATCAATCGATCTAGTTTCATTATTATGTTGGCTGTCAATCAATTCCTTCAAAATATCACAGTCATCCCAATTTTGATCATCTCTTACTCTAACACCTCTGACGTCAGTCATCCTTATCGAACTACCATATCTATTATTATTGTCATTTACATCAACAACTGTTTTTGATCGAACTTGAACAATTAAACTCGAATATTTATCAACATACCAATCTGGATGCACTTTTCCCAATTTAAAATCATCTACATTCCTTTCACCCCATTTCTTCCATTTGAATTTTAATTTTTGTTCAATTAATTGAACTTGTTCTTTCCAATTGACACCAGTAAGTTCAGATGAGCCATCAATTTTACCAGAACCACTAGAATAGCTCAATTTGCCAATACTAACTACATTGTTTCCATCTCTCAATCCAAGAATATATCCACCTGTGGTATCATCAATTGAAGATACATTCCCAATTTTACCCATGATTACGACATCATGATCATCCCTACCCTTACCAAAATATTCAGGTTTAAGCTTTAACCAAAGTTTATCATCAACACCAGCTTGATAAATTGAAAGCCACGATTTTAAAACAATACCTTCCCCTTTAGCTTTCACTATTCGATTAAAAAAATGATTTAATCGTTGATCTGTTTGAATTTCTTTATAATGAGCAATACCAAATTTTTTTTCTATAGTTTCCTTGAATTGATATAATAAAACTTTTTTTCTGAATATCAATGGTTCACTTATCAATTGACAATCGTTAATTACCAGTATATCAAAAATTTCAAATTTGGTATATCCATAAAGTTTAATGTCATCATTATCATTACCAACATCATTTCCATTGTCATCTTCAAGCCTCATTTCTTTGATTAGCTTATAACTAATATCATCATCACCCTTTAACTTCTTAAATTCAAAACCTGCAATAGTTTTAACTTTTGACCACCCACAAATCTTCTCAGATCCATCAAGAGCAATCATTTCACCATCTAAAATTGCATTTTTAATATGCTTAAATTTGTTTGGATTTAAATACTTTGTAATTACTCCATATGGATCACCAATGAAATAACCATAAAAATATTGTTTATTACCGACTCTACTATACCATTCAGAAATTAATACACCTTCATTTGAATCTTTATAATAATTTAATAATTGTGCATCTTTGCATTTATTACATTCACAATTAACTTTGTGTCGAAATAAATGTAACAGACAACGTTCACCATCAAATTTCTCTTCAATACAAAATCCGATTGATTTTATCGTCTTATTTGAATTATATATACCCTCAGAAATTAAAGAAGTTTTGGGTTTATATTCAAATTCTGAATATAACTTTTTGAATTCAGATTTTGGCAGTTTTCTTTCTCCATTATTAAATTCTAATGCACATTTTTTACATCTCATTGGTCTGAAAGGTCTACCAGGATCAAGAAATACAAATAGATTTGAATGATATTTATCTTTATAATTAAAGTTTTTTGTAAGTTCTTCATTTTCATATGAATTAATACAACCATAAATAACATCATATAAATGCATTCTACTATTCCAAATTGAGCTTGATAATCCTTTAATGTTAATTGCTTGATCAATTGATGAAAGAATATCCCTTCTAGTAAGTTCTGTTTGACATAATAATAATTTGAAAAGGAACGATAATAAATATTGTTGTATTTCTTTCTTAGAATTTTTCATTGTTGAATAAATTGATGAATAATAACATGAATCTAAAATACAATTTAAAACAGTATTTGGTATTTCATCTCTTAATCCTGAATGAACATTTAATAAAACATTTAAAAATCTATTGATATCATTTAATGTCATCTCTTTTTTTGAATTAATTACTGATTTGAAAATTGTTGAAATGGAATCAATAACTGTATCTAACTTATTTTGAGTATAAATTGATTTTATTTGTTCATTTTCGATTAAACTTTGTAAACCACTTCGATTATTTTTCCCATTTAAATAATTTGTTATTGAAATTAAGTCTAAATTTGAATTGTGATTTAACCATTTTTCACCAATTTTTAATTTCATCATTTCCCATTCCCTCCATTTTTGAATTATTAATATAGTTAGTGATTCAACTAATTTAATAACATCATCTGAACTTTCAAACTTATTAGATGAAACCAATTTTTTCTTTTCTTCTTTAGTAAAATGTAGATAAATTGAAACATATTTTAATAGTTGTCTAGGTGTTATCAATTTTCCTGTACTATTCTGAGGTAAGAATAATCTTGCAATACAATAAAGTCTTGGTAATTCCAACTTTCGACTAAACAAATCACTCAATGTATCAGTCTTTTGATTGCTATTCATTCTTAAAAGCTGATTATAAATAATTGACATTTCTATTAATGAATCATTTTTAGTGGTGTCTGAATTATATAATTGATTAGGATCTAAAAAAGGAACTTTCAACGGAAGATAATACACATCGACCTTACTTTCAGGCATTTGCTGGTAATTTTAAACTTTATAAACTAAAATACTGAAATTTTCATGTAATATTTATATATGTATATACTTTAATGTCCTTCTTTTTACATATGTCTTTAAAATTAAAATAAATTTCTGCTTCTTTTTTTCTTTCTTTTCTCTTTTATATAATAAAAAGTGAAAGAACGTGTTCGGTGAGCTTTAAGAGATGATCACATTCATTCAGTATATCAAATTCAATGTCTTCATTTGCATACATGGTAAGTACAAAAGAAGCTATTATTATATCAATTTCATTGATATCAGATATAGTACTATTACTTTGAGAACCCCCCATCATGAATTCATTTTCAGAATACATAGTATTCAAATCTTTTAAAAGATTATGAGCTTCAATTTTAGCACGATTTTGTTCAGTTGTTAAATCATCTTTTAAATTCTGAAAATAATTATATCCTTGAATAGCAGTATATGCCTTGTTACGTAAATGGAACGCTTCCCGATGTATTAACCCATCGATAACAGTAGGAATATGGATAAGAGCTAATCTTCCTAGTTCTTCATTTTCTAAAGGTGCATAATATTTAAGTAAAATATCACGATAATTTTCATTAGATAATATTGACATTAAATAATAGTCATATAAAACTTCTCTAATATTTTTAAGAATACAATCATTTGCAGATATTGATGATTCAAGGGATGATCTAAGAGGATTTGCAGGTTTTATTGAACGATTGATATTTTTTATAGTATCATCAACATTATCTTCAATAAGCAATGGCAATGTACCATCTTTAGAAGCGCTTGTTGACAAGATTGAAATACATCGTTCAGGAATAAATGAAGATCCATTCATGAGTGTAACTATTAATGATGCTCCAGTATTCTTGAGTAATGTTAAATAAGCATACATACAAAAAGGATCTAATGGTAATTTAGCTTTAATACCTTTGAAACATACATCTTTCATATTATAAACGGCTAAATTAAATCGAACAGTTTGTGAAATATTTTCAGAGCATTGGATAGCATACACCCTATTTGGGGGACACGTAGAAAAAAAAGGCTCTATTGGCAAATGTTTTAACGGCGTTTCCACAATAGATAATAATTCACCTGTATTAATAAAGCTCATCTCTTATTCTGTGTCGTCTCCCTCTTTCTTTCTTTCTCTCTCTTTCTCTCTCTTTCTCTCTCTTACTCCTTTATCTCCTCGCGATTTCTTCAATTCTTCTCGCTTCTCTTCAATTTTTGTGTGTGGCAGAGAATTTATTGAAATTTTTGTGGAAATTTCGATATCTCCTTTTAATTCGTGTGATATCAAGTGAGGAGGAGATTGCAGAAAAAAGTAAGTATGGAAAATATGGACGAGTTACCACCTTATTGCCCATCGGTTTACCATACGAGTATAGTCTATGCTTCTTCTGATGGGATGTCGGTTATTCCTTTACTCTTTGAGTTGAATTCGACCGAAGTAAGCTTTTATAGATTGAAATCACAATTTAATCAATACTTTGCTCATTATTATAACTCTTTAAATCCATCATTTATTGATCCAGCATTGAATCTTAAATCAAGGAAAGC
Organism: Martiniozyma abietophila; assembly: GCA_030564585.1. NCBI lineage: Eukaryota > Fungi > Ascomycota > Pichiomycetes > Pichiales > Pichiaceae > Martiniozyma > Martiniozyma abietophila. The sequence continues at coordinate 15,419 of JAJLVG010000069.1, forward strand.
TGTACATTATTCTATAAATACAAGTCCAATTTTAAGAAGTTCATCAAGAAACCTATCCAATTCTGGATATTCTACCCCTTTAGCAAAATTATTTTCTAGATTTTCATCATTAAAATCTTCTAATCAAAGATCTCAATCTTCAATTAAAGGAAATTATGATATCAAATTGAAAGAAGATAATTTTACCGATGTATTTTTACCTTCTTCTGAAACTTTTTCTGATATTAGTCTCTCTGTTCAATTTATATTATCTTTAAAACCTGCTTTAAATGATATTTCAAATACTGAATCAAGTTTTAAAATATTTGAAGATTATCATAAACAGTTAAAAGGAGAAATTTTTAGTAAGTACTCTTTACAGGAATTGATATTTTATGGAAATGCATCCGATTTCGGTCAAAGACCATTCACACTCAGATTATTATTCCCTGATGATCAATATTTAATCACATGTTATAATGCTCATGATTTTGCTTCTATCTTCTATAAAATTAATATTGCAAAAGAATTAAGTTTAGATATAGAACTTCGAACAATTGAACCAGTTGATTTTTGTTTACCACGTAGATCACGTCATAACAGAAGAAGATGTGGTCGTAATAGATCATCATCAATTACTTCACAACTATCAACGATGTCAATAGAATCTGCTAATACAACAATTGAAGATATTGATCCTTCAGATGAACTAGGATCACCTCCAGCATATATTAATACTTACCCAATTTTAGAAGATGAAGAAACTTCCAATATTGAGGACCTTCCAATTGATAATACTTTATTATTGACATCAAAAACACCATCATATTCATCATCATCTTTAACTATTTCACGATCTGGTTCTATCTTTTCTATTCCAAATATTTGTAGAACTGATACAATTTCATCGTTTGTCTCTCAAATGAATTCGAACTTTAACTTTGAATCATTTTCTGAATCTGAAAATAAACAACCAATTATTTCATCAGAGTCATCAGAATACGATGAACTAGTGTTTGCCATTAGATGTATCAGAAGTTGTAAGAAAAGAAAGTTATGGAATTGTTGATATTTCTTTTCTTTATAACAAAACGCCAACTTTTATTACCGCATTTTTCACCATACCGTTTCCTTTTCATTCCTTTCCCTTTTCTTCTTTCACTCCGCTCGTTTTCATTTTCTCTTTACTTTACCAGTATGTTTTTCTTTTTTATTCAAACGACTTGTACAAATAGGATTATTTTATTTTTGTTTCATTTGGGTTTTGCTATTATTTGTATATTTGCTTTTGCAAATTTAATTATGTTTTTATATTGTTTCGAAAAGAAATTTATGATTTATGAAAAATATATGATTTGAAATTTTATAAAATTCGCAAAGAAAATAAAGGATATTAGTATTTCAATTCCAAACTGATTTATTGTTATTTTCATTGTATTAATGCCTCCCAGTTTTGTTGCCAGTTTATATGAATGATCTGCTCAATATTATTATAAACTTTTTCAACTTGATTGGAATGATCATCTAACATTTTATCAATACCTAAATCAGTTTCTAACAATGCCTTTTCTTTAACTAATTTTATTAATAAAAGTAATTTTTCATCTATTTCAGATAATTCATTTCCTTTCATATTAATTAACCAACTAAATCCAAACCAAATGTTTTTATGCTTTAACATTTGTTTGGCAAAATCATAACTACCCGAAAATGAATGTAAAACAATTTTACCTTTATGATTTTGAACAAGTTCACCAAGTTTACCATATGAACCAACACAATGTATACTACTCCATCTTTGATATTTTTCAGCTAAATTTAATTGAAATTTCATCAATTCAGCTTGATGAGTTAAAGAAACTTTGAAATTTGATAATCTTGATTCGTCTTTATCAATAGATATATTTGGATTACCATAATAACCAGCTAATGGTATACGAAAACTTTTATCCAAACCAATTTCGCCAATATTTAATAAATGTGAATCATATCTTATTAATAATTTATCAAAATAATCTAAAACTGATTTTAAACTGAAAGGTAATGGCAAATTTTTCAAAAGGTTAATATATTCTTCTTCAGTAGCACGTTTTGAATACGGTTGAATTACATCTTTATAATGATTATGCTTTATACTATCAAATTTTTTTTTCAAATCATCATTTAAATATTCTTCTTCTAATTCTGATTTTGGATATATTAAATTCAGTCGTTCTCTTAATTCATCAATTTCTTTACTTATCTTTTCATCAATCACATACATATGACTCCACCATGGATGAATCCCTATACTAACTTTTATATTGTCAATATCCTCATGTGTATCGTACGATAGTAAACTTTCTATGATTTGTATGTCAATATGATTAGTTGACATGATATTAATTGGTAATTCACTTTGCTTTAAATAAGGTAAGACATTATTATTAAACTTTTGAGATGTTATTTCAGTAGAAAAATGACAGTGTGAATCATATAAGCTGTGTGTCATGAATGTGAATGTTAATTTTTTTTCTTTTATTATTTATCTTAAGGAAATAGAAATAGAGAGAAGAAATAGGAAAAATATATAAAATCGATTTGGACCAAATTTCGTATTTTAGTTTGCTCATCAATCAAAAAGTAAAACTACATATAATTAATCACAATTATTGCAAATACTAAAGAGCCCGCTTAAATACCTGTCTCTTAATAACCCATGATGTATTATTTTCATCCATCGAAAGGTTTAATTTATTATTATACGCAAACCGTTTACTATCTCTATCTCTTGCAGTTTGCTTGACTTGAAACATTCTCATACCAACACCCTGTTTGGATTGTGTTTCAATACCATCATTAGCTTTCATTTTCAAAACTGTCCTCACTCTTCTACCGATAACACTTTTGTCCATTTTTGAAAACGAATTATCATCATCGGTAGCATCATCATCAGTAGTATTATCAGAAATTTCCTGTAATTCTTTAAAGGATATATAGTTAATAGATTCACCTAAAATTGGAGAGAAATAGCATTTGGAGTCGTTCCAAAGGTCATCTAGTATCAAAGGAAACCTATCTTTATTAATATTTAACCCATATAATTTATCATACCTAGTATTTTTCAAGCCAAAACAATTCTCCATACTCCATCCACGTTCCCTTGAATTTTTACTTTCCGTACATGGCCAAATATCTTTAATAGTTTTTGAAAATAAATCAACAAATCGTTTAATTTCTCTATAAGAACTGTGCCTAGAATAAAAATATCGTAATTGACATGGGCAATATATATCACTTGTTTCATCTTTTAAATATTCAAAAACCAAATCTCCAAGATTTTCATCATGGAAAGTAGTTTTCCAAACATTTGTTGATACCTTTTGAGTTGATGTTAAATTTGTAGGGGTATAAAATCTTTCATAATGGTTTCTTGATAATGCAATTGCAGCTCTGACAAAAACAGTCTTTGATAACATCAATTTATCACTTCTACCAATTATAAATGTATAAATATGATTTTCATCTGATACTGAAGGACCAGTAACAAAAATCTCATCAATATTAGCAATTAAATTGATCATCTTTTCGTTATAGTTAATAGTTTCAAGATTTCTAGCTGATTTTAACCTTTTCATAATTTTATTTGAAAAATGGAATATTGCAGAATTCTTAAATTCACATTGAATTCTATACCAAACTTCTTCAAATCCTAAAGTATCATCCCAAACATTAAAAGTTGTTCCCTTTGGATATTTCTTGATAGAGTCCAACATCATTTGAATACCATGAGAATTATCAACAATTTCAATAAGGGAATCTCTATAACTGTAAGTTGTATCAATATATAATTCATTTAATACTGTATCACTATAAATAAAGGGACTAAGAAATGGATTTTGTTTTATTATTCCAATGACTGAATCACTAAATCTAGCATCACCTGAATACAAAATATTGATAGGTCGTTCATTAACTCTTGAATCTGTTAATAAAATCATGACTGAGCCAACACAATGGTAATTCGGTATTAAAACAAACGATAAGTCAGGTTCAAGAAATATCCTTTCATCAGTATTATAAACAACTTCCATTTTCAATCTCCAAAAGTTCGAATTTGAAGAATTCCCATTAAGAATTATTTCTTTTGTCATCGAAGTCATAATAAACTTTGGTTCTATTTGGCCATATGGTCTAATAATATTTAATTCATTGAAATGATCTGAGTGAGCATGAGAAATGAAACAATATTTGACTTTTCTTTCAGTACCTAGTAGAGTGAAATTATCAATTAAAACATCTGAAATACAGTTGATCTCTCCTGAAAAGGTTGATGCCTGATAATCACTCTCCACCTTTTCCATTGGAACATCAATCCTTGATTCTTTTAAATAATGTTCTTTTTACTCTAAATAAATAGTTAGATAGTCAACAAAAATAATCTCTCGTATACCGCGTTTGATCTAACACACAACTTAATATGAAATAGATTATAAAATTAAATATATTCTTCAATACACAGATGTAGAGGTAAAAATAGAATTAAAGTTTCTTTTATCATAATATAGTTTACAAATTATAATTTATTATCAATTAAATAAAAGTTAAATATCTAAAAACCTTTTGACAGATCAGATTGAACTTTTCCAAAAAATAATTCAGCTTTCTCTTTAGCATCATATGCATTTTCATTTAATGTTAGTGTAACATCGAAAGAAGTTGAAGAATGTTCAATTGAATAATCAATTTTAAATCTTTCTAAATTTCTAGGTGGTGCAATAAGATCTTCAAATAAAGGATCAATTAAATCTGATTTTTTTATATGTGGAGAATATGCATATATTTCAGCATCTTTAATAATAGATTTTACAAGACTTTCAAAATCATCATCTTTAGGTTCAACAAAATAAGATCTTCCCAAAACAACTGGTTCTTTTTTAAGTGGTTTTGATAAAGGTTTTTCTTCACTATGTTTAATGTTAGATTCAGTTTCAATATCATTAATAGATTCCGAAGAAATATCTAATGGTTTAGGCTCAATAGTTTTCAATTCAATATGACTTAAATCTAAGTGTGTCTTTGATTCAATATATGATGATAATTTAGAAGTTGAATCCTTTGAAATATTTCCAAGGTAAGCTAAAACATCACCTTTAAGAATTCTTCCATTTGGACCTGTTGGTGTAATCAGTTTTAAAGCATCATCTCTTGAAATTTTATTAGATTCCAACAGTAATTCAACAGAAGGTAAGAAAACTTGATTTGAATTTGTTTTGAATGTTGAATCATTTTCTGTTGATTTGGTAGTTCCTTCTTTTGAGTTTTCAATAGGTAATGTTGAAGGGGTATCAATCTTTGATGTTTCATCAACTTTAATAGTTGAAGGTTCGGATTCAATTTTAGGAAGTTCTAAAGTTGACAAATCATCTTCAGGTTGAGCAGTAATTGCAATTGGAGTACCAACTTTAATATCTTTTGTACCATCAAATAATAAAATTTTTGCTAATTTACCATCATCAATTGCATCAACTGAAATTGTTGCTTTATCAGTTTCAATATCTAAAAGAGAATCACCTGAACTGAATGATTCACCTTCTTTAACTTTCCATTCAACAATTGCACCTTGGTCCATAGTAGGAGACATCGCTGGCATTTGAAATATTTTAGCGTTGAAAAGATAAGTAGAATTATGGAAGTATCGGTAAATACAACGTGTTGCCACTTGTGTTTGTTTAAATGTTCTGAACATAGATTTATAGTTTAACAATTGTGTTGATTTTCTTTAATGGACGTCCTTCTCCCGTGTGTGTTTTAATACTTTAATTTTTGTATCTTTAATAATAAATTCCTCTCTTTTATTGTATTCTTAAAATTAAGAGAAATATTACGTAACAGCAGATTATGTAAGCTTGTGGGATATGCGTGGCGCACGACGTGGGATGTTTTTTTAATTTTTTTTTTTTTAAATGTGGCGCATATATTTACACCGCCTGAAAAAAAAAATACTTTTTGAAATTTTTCAAAATTTTCTTCTTTTTCTTTCCTTTTTTATTATTATAGAAATTAATTTGTGAAAATAGTTATAAGAATCAGTCAACAACTAATAATTGTTAGATACTGCTTTCATTTGTAAATATAAATTAAAATGGGTAAAAGGAAAGTTAAAAGATCATCTGAACTTAGACAGATAAAAAAGAGAAAGTCTGATGATGCTAAACTTGAACCAAGTTTGTTCACTACTACATTAAATGCAAATGATTTAGAAGAATATGAACTTAATACAAGATCTTTTAAAGATGATGAAGTTAATGGTGAAGAAGGTTTACCAATTAGGAAAATTGATGGTACTTTTGAAAGAAGAATCATTGAAAAGCCTATTAAACCAGAAAAAATTGAATCAGAAGATGAAAAATCTGATCAATCAGAAGAAGAAAATGAAGATGATATAAATTCCAAAAATAATAGTAACGATTTATATGATGAAGAGAAAGATGAGTCATATAAAGGCCTTACTAAAGAAGAAAAAATTATTAAGACTCAAGAAGATATTGCAGAAATGGCAGAAAAATTAATTCAAGATCCTGAAGAAAATGTTTTATTACTTTCAAGACTTAGAAGAATGGCAAATTCAAGAAATGAATTAACATCAAAGTTAGCAACAATTTCTTTAGTCCCTGTTTATAAGAGTATAGCCCCTGCATATTTCATTAGAGCTTTAACAGATGCAGAAAAGAAGGAAAAAGTTAGTAAAGATATTGCAAAATTAAGATTTTTTGAAGAACATTTAGTTTTAAATTATAAACATTATATTGATTTCCTTGGTTCTAAATCACTCATATTTTCAAACAAACCTAGAGTTACAATATTTGATATTGAAATGAGTTTAATTACAACTAATGCTGCATGTGAACTTGCAAGTACATTAAGATTCTTCAATTATCATTCCGAAGTTTTTCAAATTCTTATAAGAAGAGTAATGAGAAAACCATCAAATGAATCTGAATTTAAAGTATTTGAAAAAACTGTTAAAATAATTGAAGATCTTTTAATTGAAGATGCTTCTCATGGTGCCATCGCATTTGATATTGTCAGATTATTAACTAAAAGTATCAGAAGAAGAGAATTTAAAGTGGATGAAAGTGTTATAAACGTTTTCTTATGTTTAACAATTTTAAATGATTATGATCCAAATAATGAAAATAATGATCAAAAAATGAAAATGAAAAAGAAAGACAGAGTTTACTTTAGTAAAAAAGAAAGGAAGCAATATAAAGAAAAGAAAGAAATTGAAGAAGAATATAGAAAAGCTGAACAGTCAATCACTTCTGAAGAAAGAGAAAAATATCAAGCAAAAATTTTAAAAATGATGTTGACATTTTATCTTCAAGTTTTAAAAGCAAGGCCTGATAAGTTAATGGCACCTGTTTTAGAAAGTTTATCAAAATTTGGACATATGGTTAACGTTGAATTAATGGGTGATTTCCTTCAAGTTTTACGTGAAATTTCAGAAGACCTTTTAATAGAAGATGATTTAACATCTGATCAAGTTAGACAAATTTTACTTTGTATTTTAACATCATTTTCACTTGTCGCAAACTTACCACAAAGGAAAGTTGTTGTTGATTTGAATAAGTTTGTTGATTACCTTTACTCTTTATTACCAATGCTTTCATTAGAAACTGAAATTGAATTTTCTCATAAAACACTTCGATTGATGGATCCATTAGCAAAAACAGAATTAAATATGAAACCAAATGTTAACGTTTCAACAGAAGCTGAGCTTCTTTTAAGATCCCTTAACGCAATTTTTTTCAATAGTAAAAGTGGTTCTAATAAAAGAGCTTTAGCATTTACGAAAAGACTTTATAGTGATCTTCTTCAACTTCCTGAAAAATCATCGATTGCAATTTTTAAGTTCCTTGATAAACTTTTTGGACGTTATGATGAAATCAAAAATATCTATACAACTGAAGATAGAATTCAAAATGGTGCCTATTTTGCAGAAGCTGATGAAATCGAAAGAGCTAATACTGAAGTGGCAGTACTTTGGGAAAATGTCTTACTAGAAAAACATTACTGCCCCACAGTTTCTATGGGTGCCAAGCATTTAATGAAGAAAACTAAATAAATCTAGAGGTTGTGTGTGTCTTAAATCTATAAATTCATTTATATTTAAAAAAAAAATGTTAAAAAAAGGAGAATTTTCTTTCTGCCCTTTTTCATGAAAGTATGTAAAAATACGTTGATGTAGTTTAAATATATATTCTAACCTTTAATGTTGTAAAAAAAAGTAAACTGTGAAAAACAAAAACAAAAATAACCGACCGACTCCAGCATCATAATCAACCCATGCATCCAAAATCAAAACAAAATCAAATTGAAAAACTCTTGTAAACAGATAAAAACAAAAAAAAATACAAACTTACTGCGTTTCATCATTATTCATGTGTATAACCTTTTCTGAGATTTATTTTCATTAAGGTGAAAACTCCTATCTTCTTCAATTGCAAATAAACAATCATCATTCTCATTTTCAAATGATTCATCAGTATCTGATAATATATGTTTCTCATGGTCATGATCATCAAAATGTGCATCCAATCCGTGATGCACAAGCCAGTTGCCCTTTTGGGTTGGTGCTGAAGAAGAAATAGGAGTAACAATTTTAACATGTTTTTTATCGATTAATGAAGGATTCGTATGAATACTCAATAAAGGTTTCTTCAGCACACCAGCTGAAACAAAATTTGAGTTAACAGAATGTCTTCTATGATGGGGTGGTATATATTTTTCAATATTAAGATTCGATGTATGCGATCCCATAGAAGAAAATGTAGAGGATGAAGTTTCTCTTGAATCTTTTTTGCTGTCAAACAAATGGAAATCGTTCAACTGTTTACCAATATCATTTTGATTAGACTCATGCTTCGTTTTATTAACTTTACTCATCGTATTTTTCAAATTTGGTTTGTTTGAATATTCAAAATCAAAGACTCCATCTTCTTCATCATCTGAAAACACTGACAAATACTGGCTTCTGATATTTGGAGGAACATACTTTCCATCACTTGATTTAACTGTTAAGCTTTTCAATGATTTTTTGACACCATCTGATCCTGTTCTTCCGTTACCTGAAGTCATCCTTCTAATTTGAAGGCCAGTATTATTATGGTTAGTGTGGGTACCATTGGGTGTACTAACTTTGTTAATACTATTTCTATGACTTAGTCTTCTATACTTTCCATTAGTGTGGTTATTTGATTTTAAATATGGATCTCTTTGTTGAGCATGACTAAATCTTCTTCTTCTCTTTTTCCAAGCTTTAGTATCATATTTATGATTAATTGTATTTGCCATACAATTGTTATTACTATTATAACCTGACTTTTTGTAATAACATTTCAATTTCAAATCTGTTTTTCCTCTATCTGCTTTTTCCATATAATGAGTAAACACTGATTTTGGGGTGAAATAGTCTTTTCTATTAAAATCGAAAGTATCGTCCTTGAAACTATTAGAACTATATTTCCGAACTTTACCGTCTTGTGACCTATTGCGATTATGGTTGTAATCAGGAACTCTAAGTGGTTTACGTTGATTGATATTTTGTTTTCTCCATCTGAAATTCGCTTTCCTTTGTGAATGATTGATATTGTTGGAAATATGAGCGCTTTCTAAGTCCATATAAATACGACGTGGAGGAAAGTACTTCTTTTCAGATGCAGTGATAGCCAATGGCTGAGACACAGAATGATCAATATCATACTTATCTAGACTAGAGTTAGTAGCTTGCTCTTCGATCTCTTCAGGACTGTTAATATTTCTAACTGGAACATTATCATTGGTAGTAGTATTTTTAGTGATAATATCATGATCATCCACTTCTTCAATATTCAGCTCTGGAATCGTGTCTTCTAATTTAGTGTCTAGTTTCTTGTAATCATCTAATTCTTCAAACTCATAATCATAAGTAAGAATTTCAATATGTTGTAGAGATTCTTTAATCATTTCAAGATCTCTATTTGCTGGATCAATTGCTAAAGAGTGAATCATAACAGAAAATAAATCATAACTCATTGTAGAAAAAATGTCTAAAAGTGTTTCTCTGTTTGCAGCAAAATGAAGAAACATTTTATCTTTGGAACTTGCTGAAGTGAAAGGAGATTTACCAAAAACAATATTCAAAAAGCAAATTCCTAAAGACCAAATATCAACTTTATCTGCAGCATAACTATCAATATCGGAATGATTCAGTAATTCAGGAGCCATGTAACGTTCAGAACCTACATCAAAATCATCACAAATAAGATGATCAGTAGCTAAACCAAAATCAGTAAGCTTAATTGACCAATCTTCAGCGATCAAAATATTTTCAGGTTTAATATCACGATGGTAGACTCCATGTTTATGACAATGTTCAACAGCACTTATCAATTGCATGAAAACGTTGATAACATCTTGAGTATTATCAGGAGCTATACCCAAATGAATTGCATCATGCAAATCACCTCTTGAAGCGTATTCCATAATCAAATATGTGTCAAAATGATCTAAAAGTTGAGTAATATTTGGATGTTTACCAACCTTTTCAAGCATAGAAATCTCTTGACTAGTTTCCTTAACAACAACAGATTTGCTTATATCATGTTCGGTTCTAGTTGTAGAGCAAGATGTAGTAGCCCTAATTGCAGATCTAGTCTTAGAATCCAAGCTGACTGAACGAACTTCTTCATGTTTAGAGATTTTATTTTGATATGCAGAAAAATCAGAAAGGACACCAGTATTATACTTAACTGCTACTAGTTGATCATTATTCAAGATATCCTTTGCAACTGAGACTATACCAAAAGCTCCTTCATTCAAACATTTCACTTTCAAATATCTATCGTTCAACAACTCTCCACGAAGATAATTTTGATAATCAAATGATGAGGTCATAGTTTCCTTGTCGAATAGAAAATTATTGTTCAGAAATTGCCAATTGAAAAGATATTGTGCTTATAAAGAAGAAATGAATAATAATAAATATAATAAATGATGGTTGAAGATTTAACAGACAACAAAATGAATGTAGTTATGAATTTTGATTGTGACCTTTCAATCGACGTGTTAAATCAGGAAACAAAAAAACCTTAATAGAAGATGTTTAAAATAAAGCAATTGATAATAGAGCAGAAGAAGTAACCTTAAATGGCGTTATATGTAATGTATTGTATGTATCAGTTCTGTAATTGAGTGTGAATTCTTTTGGCCTCCCTCTAAAGACAGGTTACAATAAAGTTTCCTTCAAAAAAATACAGTTAGTCACTCACTCACGCCAAAATTTGCTAGAAAATTCTCCCAATTTTTGTGACTTACATAAGATTATGTAATCATCGGTACACAGAACATTTGTCAATTCTAATAAAGAAGAAAGGGAAAGATGACTATCTCCCCACTTTCAACTTCAGCAGACTCAATCGCAAGCGAGATTCCAAGGCTGCTTTCTCCTGTATTACCAGAACCATTCACTCCAGAACTTGAAAATAGTAATATTATTCAAACTGATGATACTAGTAAAAATGATGACTTTCAAATGAAGTCTCTTCTGTCATTGATTGATACCAATGTTAAAATGACATCAAATACTTCTCTTCCTTCAATTGAGTCTCATTCTCATTCTCAACCAAAAATACATCATTATCTAGATAATCCAGATTCAGCTCCGCAATCATTTGATCAACCTTTCATATTCGATGGCAATCACAATCAAGGAAATGGTACAAATTTCCTTGGTTCAAGGCGAAATAGTTTAACAGAATCAATTACTAATTCAGTCATTCATTTTAAAGATATAACTTTAGATCAATTGAAACGACGAAGGTTCTTAGTTGTATCTATTTTTAGTATCTTTTGTATAATTATTTTTAACCTTATATTCATGCCCAGAACTTCTTTGGACAGAGATTTAAGAAGGTTACATGGTGAACAATTAACCAAAGATGATTGTTCAAGGATATTTTTAACAGAACTTGAATTTAATAATAATATTAAAAGCTATTTAAAATATTATGATCAAGAGTTACATTCACCAGGTGAAAATTATCAATCAACAGTAAAGTTATTAGAAAAGTTTGGTAATTTTAATGTTAAAACAGATAAATATCAAGTTTGGATTGGAAAACCGTTGAAGACAGTGATTCAATTATTAAATGAAAACAATGAAATCGTTTATCAACCTTCAATGAAAGAAACTGAAATGATTCCTTTTTATCCTTATAGTGCAAATGGAACAGTTATTAATGAATTTATTTTTGTTAATTATGGTACTCAGATTGATTATGATTTACTTGAAGATAATAAAATTGATTTAAAATCAAAAATATTCATTATAAGATCTGGTAAACTCCATCCAAGTTTAAAGATTAAATTAGCTGAATCAAAAGGTTGTAGCTCAATCATATTTTATGATGATCCTTATGATGATGGAAAATTCACTAAAAGTAATGGTTATGAAGAATTTCCAAATGGATTTTCAAGGAATGTTCATTCAGTTGATAAATTCACTTCAAATTATATTTATTTTCAACCAGGTGATCCAACAACACCAGGATGGAGTTCAACATTATTTTCAAAAAGAATTGAACCTAAAACTATTCCAAAAGTCCCTATCATACCATTGAGTATCCATGATATTCAACCAATTCTTGAAAATTTAACTGATGGTATAAATTTTGGTTGGTTTGGTGATATTGAAAATTTTAATTATACATCAGGACCATCTATTAAATATCATATGAAATTAGAAAACATTGTTGATTTTTCAATTAAACCAATTTATAATATTATTGCAGAAATTCCTGGAATTATATCAGATGAAGTTGTAATAATTGGAGCATCAAGAGATATAATTGATGGTGTTGGAGGTGCAAGTAAAGGCCATGTAATTCTTTTAGAACTTGCAAGAGGATTTAATGAATTGATCAAACATGGATGGAAACCTTTAAGAACAATAAAATTAATATCTTGGGATGGATCAAGTTATGGTCAACTTGGATCAACTGAATTTGGTGAATATTATTCATATCGGTTATCAGGGAATATAATTGCGTATATTAATCTTGATGGTGTGAAAGGTTCAAATTTAAAGATTGAAGCAAATCCTTTATTTAATCATTTATTGATTAAAACTCTTGAACAAATTATGTTTAATGATAATATTACATTAAAAGATTATTTTGATAATCAAAATGGGTCTATTGAATTACCAGGAAATAATATTGGTGATTATACTGTTTTTCAAAATCATTTA
>JAJLVG010000070.1:8203-28495 GCA_030564585.1 Martiniozyma abietophila
TTCAAAAAGAAAAATTGTATAATAGAAAAAAAAAAATTGAACCATTTCAACCAAAAGATATATATTAAAACATAAGAGAGAATCTCATACATGTTGCAGAAGTCACTGAAACTGAAAAGGCTTCTTCCGTTTCACTCGTATCAAAGATTATATACTACAAATACCGAAGCAAAGTATTCTTCTCAAGCTGAAAAAAATGGTGAAGTGCTATCTTCATTGGAAAATATGATGGAGGAACCATTGAAAATTGATCAGCTTGTTAGACAGTTGAAAAGTGGCATAATATCAAGAAATACAGTACCTGAATATGAATCAATGACGCATTTTAACAGTAGTCCTAAAAAAATTGCTAAGCTGAAACATAACCTTGATAGAACACTATTTTCTCCAGGTGTTCATTATCTAATGGATCCAAGGACAAAACATGTAAATTTCCATAAATCCCTTTTGGAAATTCCATATATAGATGAATTAAGAATGGATAAAATCAGTTCTTTTACACCTTCTTCAAGAGATGAAAAGTTAAAGAAGATCTCACGTATATCTAATGCCAAAAATAAAATAAACTTTTATTCATCAACATCATCTATGACTGGGTTATTACAAAAGTTTCATCAACTTTTAAGTCGTGCCAGGCCCATAAGTACACCTAACTTTTCGAAATATTTTCCTGAAACTACACGTTTTTCAGGGTTTTCAAAAGTTCCAACATCTGTTATTGTTTCGCCAAAAAATTCAGAGCTAACCACATTTTCGGTTGATGCAGATCGATCAACAGATACCGAAATTACATTATCAATATTAGGTAATGCTCTCGAATTAATGTTAACTAAATCACCAGAAGAATTTCAAAAATATCTGAAAACATCTACAGTTGATCCACCTGAAGAAGAATCTGCTTATCATTATGCAAAAATAGGTGGATTTTTAATTCGTTCTCAATTGGATGCTTTTGATTCTAGACTACCTGGGAAAGGTACATTTGATATTAAAACCAGAGCAGTTTGCTCAATAAGATTTGATATGTCGCATACTAATAGTTTCCCAACTGACTACGAAATTCATCAAACTCATGGATTATTTGAAAGTTTTGAAAGAGAGTTATTTGATGCAGCAAGGATTGTAATGTTTAAATATTCATTACAAGCAAGATTAGGTAACATGGATGGTATCTTCATTGCATATCATAATATCAAAAAGCTACTAGGATTTCAATATCTTACATTGAATGAAATCGATAATTACTATTTTGGTGAATTATTTCAGCTGAACAAAAATAAATATGGTTCAAAATTCTTTCAATCACCCGAAGAGGATCAGGGTTTGACTGAAACTCAAAAGGAATCAAATCAAGCGCTGCTACAATCAATTGCTAATGATATTGGAAGTGAATATTTGAATAAAAGAGAACTTTTATCAAGTGCTGTTGCAGATCATGAGCTTCGCATTTCTATGGGTTTATTGGATGAGTTACTTCAGCGAATTGTTAAAGATACAAACGGAAACCCATTTAGATTAATGGTCTCAACATCACAATATCGTCCGAAATCATTAGAAGCTGAAAATGATTTACCATATACACCTCAACTAACTATTGTTGTAAATACCTTAGAAAAATGGCAATTACATGAAATGCAAATGTTAACTAATGAAAGATTTGAAAGAAATAAAGATGCTTTGAAATCAGCACAAACAGATATGTCAGTCATGGATAAGATCAAATATCTAGCTAAAAACAGATTCTCTGATCGTATAAGATTTTCCATATTAAACAGAAAAATATTAAAATCGAGTAAAGAAAAAGGTTTTTTTGTTTATCAACTTAAGGCAGATCATTATTTCAATGGAGAAAAATCAGAACAAAGATACCCGATGCCAGATATTGGATTTTTAAATGAAGAATCGGATTACCAGTGGGATGTTAAATATGAAATTAATGAAATAATTTCTCCACCTGATAAGGTTCAAATGTATGAAAAGTTTATCAAAACAATTTCTACAAATGCATTTAGATCTGATGATGAAACTAATGACGTTTATTCTGGTGAATTAGATATCGAGTTGGATGAAAATGCTACTGAAATGCAGAATATTCTGCGTGCATTCAGTGTAAAATCATCAAAAAGGAAAGTGGTAAAAGATGAGACTTAGTATACTTCGATACCAATGTGATTGTTTTAGTCATCAGAATACCTGCATCAATATTTATAGAATCGTAGGGAATGAATATAATTTTAAAAAATATTTTGCTTTAAATCGATTAATAAACAAAAATTTAAAAGAAAAAAAATACATGATATACAAGTAGCATAATAAACACAGTAAATTAAAAAGCTCAAAAAAGTTCCTCTCCTATAAAAATTTATACCACAACCAAAAGTTTTCCTTTATCAACAAAAAGAGGGCAGCTCCAAAGATCGGAGTCTGTCAACAAAGCTTGTGATTCACTAAATGAAAATTGATCAACATTTTGATCATTCTTTGGAAATATTCTAATCTTTTCGTTGGCATCTTCATCGTCAGCTTCGTCAAGCCTTGAAATAACAATTTTTTTCAATTCATTCAACGCAATATTACCAGGAACAACAACTGCAAATATATCATCTTTATAATAAAATTTAAGTTTTATTTTATTTGATGAATTTGAGCTTAAGTGTGATGATTTTGGAACATTAGATTGCTGTTGTGAAGATGACGAATTGACTGAATCTGAACGAACTATATTCAAGCCACTTACTCTTTTTGATAATGAGGTACTCTGATTATTATATGGTTCATACTGTGATAGTCTATCTTGATGTAATTGAGAAAATCTTTCTTGAGAAGATGATGAAGAATTGCTATTTGTTTGTTGATATTGTGGATCTGAATTTAAAATTTTAAGGTTTGGTGCTTGTCTATGAGGATAAATTGGAGAATCTTGAATAACGTTATTGATAATTTTATCACCGTCCAATAAATCAAAGAAAGAATTGACTAATACTGACTTTGAAATATAATCCGGTAATTTTGTTAACATTAATAAATATTCGTTTAGATCAATCATTCGTTTATGACTTAAAGTTTCATTAACATCAATGACAGGACCTGGAATATAAGGCAATATTCTATCTTTTTTTTCTTTTCCATCAAATTTTCCTCCTTCTTTTGGCCAAGTTGCTAAAAGTTTTTGATGATAATTAAAAAAGTCTTCATAATATCTACAGAGTGATCTCATTGAACCATCTGACATTTTTACTCTAACTAAATACCAAAATTTATTATTTGTATTAGTGAATGATTCAATTCCTGCACTTGTAGCAAATATTAGAGCAGTCTGAAGGTAATCAATACTTTTAATTTTTTTTGGTGAAATGCTTCCATAAGATGGCATTCTTCCATTAACGTGATATTGCTGCTGATGATTATTATGTTGATCAGTTCTATTTTGATGAAATTGTTGATCTTGTTGTAAATTATTATTATTAATATTATTATTAATTCTTGCTGATTCACCAACATTCCTTGCACTGGCTTTATGTCTATTTTTAATTTCTTTCCATTGTTCAACTGTTGGTAATTTTTCACGAATAATAATTTCTCTTGCATTTTCTGTATAAGGAATTTTAGTTGAAGTATCAACTAATTGAATATAAGAAACAGGGACTAATCCAACTTCACCAATTTTATTTAAAAATTTAGCAATATACCATTCATATTCATGATGTGCACAAATAATTATATTATCACCTGTTTGAACTGATAATTCATCAGGTCTTTCAGCATTAAAATCATACATAACGATACCAAATAGTGATGTTACATGGGCAACAGGTTCCTTTTTCATTGATGAAGTAGATTGTATACGTTGATTTAAAACTGGACTAGTTGTATTACCACTTGTTGATGAATATCTCTTTTCAGAATCTTGTGGACGATGGGTCTTTTCAAAGACTTTAAATAAATTTGCAGGAGCTCTTCCTTTAGTTCCTTTTACTGGATCATAAATTTCAATATATCCATCAGAAGATACTTTATTATTAGTAATATGGAAGAAGTCACCTTTCTTAAAACTTAAATCACCAGTTCCTCTACCAATATGAGTTCCAATAGCTTGAGCAACTTCTGTTGGTGCATTGAGAGGATTAAGGGGGTTCACGCTATGGAAAGATGATCCAGAAGCTGTTCTTAATTTTTCTTTAGACGTACGATCTTTAGCCTTCTTAAACAGTGATGCCATTGAAGAAATGGATATCTTTTGTTTATATGTGATTGAGTAGTTAAGTAGTACGTGTATATACTTCAAACTCTTTTCCCTAAAGAATAAACAGAGAGACGTTGAAACAATCGTGTGTGTGATTTTTACACGCTTTTTTTTTTAGTTTTTTAGTATACTTTTACAAAATTAGAAAAACTTTTTTTTTTTTACTTTTCATTTTATTTAATGTTATTTATAAAATTACTAAAAATACGTTTTTTTTTTTTTGATTGTCCTTCTTTTGTTTAAATAAAATCGTTTTTGCTTTGCTTTTTTGCTTTTTGCTTTTTGCTTTTTGCTTTTTTGCTTTTTGCTTTTTATTTTGAAACCCATGATAAAACAAGAGAGTTTCTTTTAAAATGTCATTATTTGTTGTATGTAATATCTGTAAGAGCTGATTCCAATCTCCAACAAGTTTCATTCCAATCACCATTATTTTCTTTATAAACCAACCGAGCTTTTGCTGAATCTAAAGTTTGACTTGAATTTCCATTACGATTACCAACTACTATAAAATCAAATGTTGTAATAATACGAAGGAATTCTAATTCATCTTTAGGAAATGAATTCAAATATTTTGTATGACCTTTTTCAAGTCTTTCAGCTAATTTTAATTCATCAAGGTCTAAACCTTCATTACTATTAGATCTTGAATCAAAACTAGTATTAATTGTATTACTTAAATGAGGACTTGATTGATCACTTCCACTCCCACTTAAACTAAAACTGACATTTCCTTTATTTGGATAATACTTATTTGGTACCCGTAATGCATTTGAAATTGAATTATTATTATTATTATTATTAGTGGTAGTATTAGTATTATTATTATTATTATTATTATTTCCTAAATCATTCAATTCATTTCTAAAGCTCATTCCAATAGCTCCACCAGGATGTTTTGTACTAAAGATACCTCTTCGAACATTAATATCACCAATAAATAATTCACTTAAAGCAATTGAAACTGCATCTAAAAGTGTTAAACAAAGAGTAGTTGAAATTGTAGGAGCACTCAATCCATAAATATTCTTTTCGGTCAATTCAATTGGTTGTTCTGCATATAATAAAGATACCACTTTAGGATGACTTGCAAGTGAACTTGATTTTGTACAAGTTGTTAAAATGACTGGTATACTAATTGGAATATGATCTAACATTAATGAAAGTTCATTTGAATTACCTGATGCAGAAATAATTATTAAAGCATCATTATGATCTTCTCTAATCATACCTAAATCACCATGAAGTGCTTCAGATGGGTGTAATAAAGCAGAATGTATACCTAATGAATTTAAAGTAGCAACTGTTTTACTTGCAATTTTATGAGATTTACCCATTCCAGATATGACAATTTTTCCGCCTCTATTTAAAGAGTTATTAAGAATACGTAATGATTTACGCAATTGGGATATACACCATTTTGAATTTCTAAATTCTTGAGTTAAATATGAAATAGCTTTCGTTTGATTTGAAAGAACTAAATCAACACTTTTCATTGCTTCATCTAAAACTGAAGACCATTCATCAGGAATATCAATTGAAAATGTTGATGATCCTCTTGATAAATTAATTGATGATGGGTATGATGTATTGGATAATAAATCTCCTGTCATACTTAATGAAAGTTATAGAAAAAGTGAATTCAAATGAATCAAAAAGAATTGTTTCTCTTTCTTTTCCTATGACTATTAATGATTATTAATAATTTATTCAATCAAATATAAATATTAATTTATTTTACACACCCCGGTAAAAGTCGTTATTTTGCCTAAAAAGGGAAATTGCAATTTTAAAAAAGGGAAAAAAAGTGTGTGGCGTTTTATTTTTTAATTTATATGTCTTTAAATATTATTAAATCAAATCGATATTAAATGGAAGTTCAATACGAGTTTAAAAGGAACTTTACCAAACGTCTTCTTTGTATCTACCAAGACTTTTCATGTATTTAAAGAATTTATCGCCCTCACGTAAACTTTTTAAATTATCTGCAAATATGTCAACTAAACTCTTTGTAACACCCTGACATAGCCCTTGGGCACCGCCACAAATATAAAAATATCCTTTTTGATTGATTAAAATGTCACAAGTTTCAACATTATTTTTAATTATTAAATCTTGAACATATTCACCTTTATTACCATTTAATGGTTGAGAAATTGCAAAGCGTATAATTAACTTTTCTTTTAATATCATTTTAAATTTATTAATTTCATTAGCAAATAATAACCCATCCTTATCATTTTGTATACCATAATATAATATTACCTTATTTTTTATTGTTCCTTCTCTCATTGAAAGATCAATTAAAAATCCATGGAAAGGAGCTATACCAGTGCCTGCACATGCTAATATAATTGGCTTTGTTAAATCATTTGGTAACTTAAATTTTGATTTTCTAATAAATATTGAAATATCTTTATTATTATTAATTTTATTATTAAAAATATTTGATATATACCTTGAAAATACACCTTCAAATCCTTTTTCTTTTATTAATTTAATAACAATTTCACATTTATCATTACTTTCTAAATTACTTGAAGAAATTGAAAAAAATCTTGGTTTTAATTTTCCAAAATTTTCTATTATAAAAGATAATGGAATTAAATCCCATGAAAATGTGTTATTATTACTTTCATTCAAATATAATAAAAATTTTATCAATGTAAATTTTTTTAATGTGATATTTTCTTTAAATACTATCTTTGATTTTATTAAATTTTGAATAATTTGCTTTATTTCTTCATTATTTATAAATTGTAATAATGATTTAACAAATTTTCTACTTAATATACCATTAATTTCAATATGATCTCTTAATAAATTAAAATATGATATTGGATTTTTAAACCAAATACTTGTTGACATATGATCAATTGGTATAACATTCACTAATTGATTTTCTTTAGATTGTAAATTTAATAATTTTAATAAACTTTTAACATCTTCTTCATCATTCTTTGGATAAATTCCAATATGATCACCAGTCGTATATTTCAATTTACTTATTTTATTATCTAATTTAATTGAACAATAAATATACTTGTCATTTTGTAAATATGATTGATCCATGTCAATTTGAGATTGATATGGATTTGATTCAAAATATGGTGGTCTTTTAATTATAACATTATCATTATTAATCTTCAAATCAATTTCTTTAATAAAGTATAATGGTTTATATTCAGTTGATTCAATAAATGTATAATCTTTTTTTAATATATTCTTAAAATCTGATATATAATCAAATAACCAAGCATCAAAAGAATCATCAATAATATCTTTACCTTCATCACTAAATCCTAATTCACCAACTTTTATTGCATTGCTTTTCAATAATAATTGATCTAATCTTAATGCAACTGCTTGATAGTCATTATATTGTGAATTTCCACATCCAAATAAACTATACTTTAAATCAAACAAATAATTTTTATTAAATTTACTTGAATTTTCAATTAATTTGAAAAATTCTATTGCATCATCACAAGGTTCTCCAACACCATAAGTTGATATTAACCAAATTATTAAATTATAATTTTTTAAATTTTTTATTGTAGATTCAGTAGAAAATTGATTTATACATTTAACTTCAATCATCTCTTCATTTTTATTAGGATGAATATGATCATTAAAATATCCACCTAAAAATTGAGCAAGCCTTTCTGATGTTCCAGATTGAGAAGAATAACAAATCAATACCTTGAATTCATTCATATCTAATAAATTTATCTATTATTATTTTCAAATAATTCTTTGAATATCCATGTGCTTGATGAAAAGTTGGCGTGATTATGTAATATTTCATTAATCACATTTTTAAAATTTTGAATTTCATTAATTTATTTTTAATCTAAAGTTTTTGTTATTGTAGTTCTTTGGGGGGGAATGAGCCTGGTTAAGTATATTGTACATATTATTGTAATAAATTTATCAATTTAATATTTCCAATTATTTAAACTGTAACATGTACAACACATTTTTTAGCAAGTTATCATCTATGCTTCGTAATCAAACTTTATTTTGCACAACTGAAAGAGTTATTGATCCTCAAAAAGGTTAAATGCTTTTTTTTGTTTACTATATATTGAAAAAAAGTTATGATTATCTTTAATTTTAAGTTTCTTATTAAATTTTTATTAAGTAAATAATTTCAGCTTTTCATTATATACAATCTATTATGGCTAAAATATACTTAATCTATACAATTGTTTGACAAATATTTAAAACAAGTCACAATCACAGTAGTATGGGGTATTTTAATAAAATTTATTTACATGTAGGTTGACGTGTGTACAAACATTGGCAAGAATCCATGAAATCCAATAAAAATCCTTAATTTTAATATGCGATCAAATGAAATACAATAAAACTATTTTTGATTTGTTATTAAATTGATAACATTTAACTTGAATTCAATTCCAATAATTATCTTTCAAACTTTTATCAATTGATTGTTCAAATGCTACTGCAAGGGTCATTGCTAAAACTATTTGCCAATTTCCACTATTTTTAACTTTTTCAAAATATTTATTCTTTTCATAAATAGTCAACCAACCAATTTTAAAATCATTTGGAGAATCATCAATTGGATGTCGACTGAATAATCCATCATGAGCAGAATAAAACTTTTTTGGCTTTTTGGTGATATTTTCATTAAATATATCATGAACATCATTATCGTCTTCATAATCATTATAATCATCTTCAAAATCATCACCATAATCATCATCTTCTTCTTCTTTATCAGCATCATCATTTAAATTATTTAAATTCGAATTTTTAGACATTGAAATACTTGAAAAATCAACAGATAATTTTGTTGAACTAAATATTTTTTTTGTACTTGTTGAAGAACTACCAAGAGAAAATCTAGATGATTTAATAACACTTTTGGTTAATTTATTTTTAATTTTTCTATTACATGGACGATAAAATGCAATTATAGGATCAAACCAAGATTTATTTTTAAAATTTGCAATATCAAGGAAATAAACTGATCCATCTTTACCTAATTTTATACCATCCATTTTACTCTTAAATAAACTATTTTTCTTATTTTTAATTTGACAAATATGAAGTTTACCATTTAATTGATAATCATTAAATAATTCAAGATTACTATCAGAATTATAAGATTCTGGTGATATTGATTTATTAAATGAAACCATTATATTACTAATTGGATGGACCTTATTATTTAAAGTTGATCTATTTATATCATTTATAATTTTTTTATCATGTTGATGTTCATTATATTGACAATTAATTTTATATCCACCACCATCTTTTAAACTTAATTTCTCAACAACAATTGGTTTATAAGTTCCATCATAATTATTAATTCCAATAACTTGTTGTTGTAAAAATGTTAATCTAAATCCTTTATCTATTTGACTTGATGAATTATTATTTTTTTCATTATTATTATCATTATTTGGTATTTCAAGTTTAATAAAATAACTTGGAGCATTTCGAATTAATCGATGAGCATTATCGGGATTAGTTGTCATATAAAATTCATTATTTGATATTTTCATTATATGATATTTCCAAAAGTGTTGATCATTATAAGATTGTTTTAAATAACTGATTTCATCTATTAAATTAGGTGGTGGTATTAATGGTTTATCCTTCTTTTTATCATGAGATTGTGTTGATGAAAAGGAAGTATCATGAGTCCCTATATTTGAATCTGAATTAAAATTAGAAGAAGGTGTCGTAGATGATGATGATGATGGTAATGGTAATTCCATATTTAAATTGTTAGGTATTTGATTAGTACGATTATTCAAATTGTTGTGAGAGTTGTTAATCATACATATATATATATATATATTGAATAAAATATCACGTTAATAAATCCTACTCAAATTATTCAGTTGTTGAGGTTTGATGATATGAGAGAACAAGATTAAGTTCAGTTGAAATTTCAATATTGAACAGTACAATAAAATAAACGTAATTTTTTAAGTAATTCATACATCTGTGCACGGACGAAATCAAATTATTTTTCACATGAAAAGTTTATCGGAATTTTAATTTTAGAAGATAGAGAACTTTAACAGGCTACTATTTGTTATTCATGTAATTATGGAATCAGTAAAATTGTTTTACAATTTCCGTTGATCACTTGAAATATATATGAATATTATTCAACTCATGAGTTAAATTTATTTTATAATATTGTAGGTTTAAAGTTACCATGAGTACCCCCAGTCATGTGATGATTTTTAACTCTGTTAAATAAGCATATATAGTATAATTAGATTAATTTATTATTTTAAGAATCATATACAATAGTCTTTTTCCAAGAGCAAAATTTGACTTCTTCTTTTTATAATTAAATTACAAAATTGAACGAAATGATAATACTATAAATTTGTAAGAACCTTTAAATTAAAATTCATAAAAAAAAAGGTCAAAAATTTTTTTTTACAATAAAAAATAATGAGCAAAGAAAATAAACACCGAACGATTGTTTTCAGTAAACTCCTTATAGACAATAAAAAAAGGCGCTTATATAGACTAAAATTGGATATATTTAATTTTTTAGTGACTTCTCATTCATGAGTTTATGTCTCTCATAGTAAACTAAAAATTAAGATAAAATTAATGTATTACATACGATTCAACTTTTTTCCGGCTTTTAATATTACAATTTAAAGTTTATGTCATATATTTATATAATTATATATTATAAAAAGACATTTTTAACTTTGAAGAACTTGCTTTTCTTTTTTTTTTTATTAATATCCAACAAAAACGTCATGTGTTTAATTTAATAAAAAGCTTCTAAAATGACGAGAAGAAAATATTTAAATTTATTCGCCCCATATTATTACTTTAAATTTTATATATATTTAAAAAAGGTGCTCTGCAACAATAAAATTAAAAATTTTAATATGATTGAAAAGGAGTCAAATTAATACATTTATATATATAATAAATAAAAAAAAGGAATTATATTGTGTTTAGTCTTTCTATAAATTATAACAAAAAAAAAATATCTTATTCAAAACAACTGATAATGTTTTCAATTTATCCAGTTATTTTTATTTTGTTGAGGCGGTAATTTTAGTATTAAAAATTCTGTTGAGCTTATCTAATGTACCTCAGGTTATAACTTCATCAGATTATTCTCTTCTACCTTGTAATCAAAAATCATTAAAAAGGAGTTTATAAAAATTTCTGATCAATAATTAATAACATGATTTGAATGATTTGAATTCTTGTTATATAAATTTTTATATGTAGATTGTAACTCCGACCGTAAAAATTTAATAAACGAATATTTATTTTGAATTATATGTTAAAATTAATATTTCTGTAAATTTGTTTATTATTATTAAATTTGTTTCATCCAATTTTTTTACTTCTCTTTTCTTCTTTTACTTCTTTTGATTTTTTTTATTTCTTTTCATTTATTTTTCTTCTTGTCCTTCATTTCTTTCTCTACATCTTTTTTATCTCTTTCATATTTATTCATTTCAATATTTGATCCCAACCACTTTTATTTTCATCACGTTACTACCCTTTGTTTGTTATAATTTTTTTTTTTTTTTAATTTTGTTACAATTATAACCTTTTCTTATTAAATTCAATTTAAAATTTATTAAAAAAAGGATTGCATTCAATACACCTTCTCTCTCATCTACAAAAAAGATTAATAAATTATAAACTTGTTGTTAATTTAACAAAAATTTTAATCATCAATATATTAACTAAATTATTTTCATTATATTGGTACATTGTTTAATAAATTCACAATGGGTCGGCTAACCCGCTCTGAAAAGAAAACTTTAGTAAAAGAATTCTTTGGATCCCAAAATTCATCAGTATCTTCACAATATGATTCTTCTGATTCTTCTGATTTAAATGAAGAAATAGATAATGATATTGATGATGATAAACTTAATAATAATAATAATAATAATAATAATAATAATAATAATAATAAAAATAATGATAATAAAAATGACAAATTACTTGTACCCAATAATTGTTTAAATCATTCTAATTCTTTTAAATTAAAGAAAAAGAGAATGAGACGATCTTATAATTGTGGTCCATGTAAGAAACATAAAATAAAATGTGATATGAATTTACCTTGTGCAAATTGTACAAAATTTAATAGGAAATCACAATGTCTTTCAAATCCTCCAAATCCTCCAACAAAGGAACAAATGGCTTTAAAAGAAATGAGAAGAAAGAAATATTTATCAAAGAAAGTTCAAAAGAGTAAATATGGATTAAAAGATCAAAATATTCATTCATCAAAAGCTAAGCCTATTAAATTAAATTCTACTAATGATAATAAAAATGATAATTCTAAGAATTTAATAAATAACAAATTCAATCATATTGTTTCTAATAAAGAAGAAGTATCAATTATTGATAATTTAGAAAATGTTAACGTTTCAAAAAAGGAGCCAAGTAAAATATCTCCAAGGTCAAGTTCGGCTCAATTGGACAATTCTCATCAATACCAATCACAATTTAACTTTAACCCTCATTTATATTATCACCCTTCTCAAAGTCAGTCTACTTCACAGTTACAACATTTACAAAGCTCAAGTAACTCGGCACAACCTCATGTTTCTACAAATATTCACCCTTTACAACAACAACCACAGCAACCTAACAATGTTTATCCTATCCATAAATCTGCATATATGCCATATCAAATGCATGCTCCTTCTGGTTATCCTGTACATTCAAATGTTGCATGGAGACCTTCATTTACTCCCAGTGTTTCACTCCCTCCACCCTCTACGATACCATTCAACTGGCACAATACTCAACAGCAACAGCAACAGCAACAACAACAACAGCTTCAGCGTCAATTTCAATATCAGCAACCAATGCAAGAAAATGATTTACAAAGATTTCAGCCACATCTTCCTTTACAATATCCTCAATATGGTGATGTTCCGATCCCGTGGTCTTCGAATTTTATTCAAAATCATTCTATTCCAGCTCCAATGATGCATCACTCAATGTCACATTCACACTCACAACCATATTCCCAACGTTTGCCATCAAATAGTATTGCATCAACTTCGAATACAATCAAGAGTTATGGTAGTACAAATAGTATGGGCTCATTACAAACTGGATCTATATCTACTATTGGTACATCAGTCACTCAAGGAAATAATTTTATGGACCCATACTTACAAAATTTAAACTATGCATACGGAAAATATGCTCCACAACATCATCAGCATGGTCAATCAGTAAATCAGATTAATGACAACAATAAAAAACCTGTTCATTCATCTACTAAGAATTCAGGAACTTTTGAAGAAGAAAGTTTGAATAATGAAAAGTGAAAATGCTTTTTTTTCTTTCCCTCGTTGGAGTTTTACTTTTCAGGTAATTCACTATATGGCCTACTTATTATAATATGTCTTTTGAGGTTATAAGAGGGTTGCAAAAAAGTTTAATTTATAATTTGCGATCTTTCAATCAGCAAGTTAGAAACAAGTTAATGTAGTCCGTTCTTCATATAGTCAAACTTGGATATTACTAAATCCTCAATTTCAAATTTATTTGAGAACTTTTAGTAAAAGTATATAACTCAAGAACGGGATTTAATATGGAATTATAGGACATGGGAATAAGATGAATAATTTTACTTGATCTAGATTAACAATAAGAAAGTGGATGATCCCCTTGAGAGTATATGAAGAACTCTTCGAAATAAATTTGGATTATTAGATGATTGCCCCATCATTAAAACCGAATTGATAATGAAACAAAAGCAGTTTAATAATAAACAAAAATCTAAAACAAGAATTGCATGTCAATATATGAAGCCAATTCAATATAGCAAACATAGAAGCAAAAAAAAATTCATATTAAGCGTTTTGCCAATGAATTGAATTACAGTTTAAAGAAAAATATCAGCTTTTTTATACAAATTGCTTTAAAAGAAAAATCTTTTATCAAAAAGTGTGTATAGCCCATGAAATGTATATATTAACAACGATATCGTCGATTTTTTGTACTATCATTGAATAAAAAAGTAATGTTTATAATTCGATTCCGCAATGAAAAGTTCTAAAAAGTATTAACAACTTTATTTATGATATTCTTTTGAGACAAATTACTTTTGCAGCTTAAAAGTATTAAGATATCAATTTATATTGTACGTGTGTGTGTAAATGTTGCGGTCTACATTTAATGATATATTTTATTGCTTTTGATTAACGATAAAAATGATTATTATATAACTAAGAAGAACAATTATAAATGAAATACTTTAAACTTATCTTGAATAGCAAAAAGAATGTAGAAGTATTGTCACAATTAGTGCTAATTTGTTGAAAAATCTTGAAGAAAGGATAATAACACAAGAAAATACTTCAAAAAATATTTGTAAATACTTGTTACACTATAAGCACTCTATTAATTCTTCAATGATTTGATGTGATTTAATTTAGCCGTTGAGTATATAAAATTCTAATTCTCGTCATCACTATCCAACTTTCTCTTCTTGTTTTTAGATTCTTTATATTTTTCAAACTTATAAAATCTAGCATCTCTAGTATCAGCAGCTTTATTTGTATTACCAAGTCCGCCAGTTCTTTTATGTTGATAACCAATGTAATGGTTCCAAACGAGTTGTCCTGACCTTTGAACTGCATAATTAATTGAATCTCTAGCTAATTTCTTAATTTGCCAAGAATCATAAGGTTCCCCACTGAATAAAGCAAGTGTGATTATGTCATTATCGGTCACTTGATCTTCTGATTTATGAAATCCATTTTTATACAACCATTCAGCTTCATCAGGATTCATACTTGATAAATCTAACAAAGAAGATTTTGATAAAGTTTTAGTTACAGTAGAATTATCGTCAATATCATAATTTTTATTTTTTCTTTTACCTCTTTGAAATTTTAAAATATCAAATAATTCATGACATGAATAAAAAAATGATGTTAAAAGTCTTTGATTTTCAATTATATTTCTAGTTGAATCTTTTATACCTTTACCAATATGTGGGAAATTAAAAATTATATTATTTATCGTTAATCCACCAAATTTTTCAATACTTTTACTCATACCATTACCATGTTTCCTATTTTTTATATGAATACCAAAAGATTTTGATAAATTTGTTGCATCAATATTATGATAAATCTTTTCAACACCTAAACTTTTTAATTCTTCAATATTTTTTAGTCCAATATCATCATATTTTAATTTAATTTCATCTAATGAATCAAATGATGTTGAAATTAAATTTTCTGGTAAAATTAATCCTAATTTTATTATTGATAAACTAAATGAAAAGTCTCCTTCACCTATTAATAATATTCTATCATTTTTACTAAATGGTATAAAAGGTTTATGTTCTTGAATAGTACCTTTCTTTTTACTATTTGACTTTTTAATCTTTTTATCTTCCGTAGTAGGATAATTAACCTTTTTATTTTCTAATTTACGCTTTTTAGATATATGAGCTTCCTCCTTTAATATTTGACGTGATAATGCAGCTGCTAGTTTACCTTTTCCTGTTCTATTTTTTGCCATTATTAATTACAAATGGTATAGTCAAAATAATGAAAAAAAATATTATAGTTCAATTAAAAAGAAACTGAAAAATTATATAAATATTATAAACCCAAACCAAAAATCATAAAAAAAAAATGCATAAAAATTTTGTCGTAAACCGAAAAAAAAAATTTTGAGTGTCAAACCCATCTTATCATTTCATCATTGCTCATGAGAATCAATCTGTATATATTGAGGCTATGAATGAAATAATCTTTTAAGTTGCATATACCTTTCTGAGACTATTGATCTTAAAAGATTCGTTAGTTAAAGGATCTTCAATTATCCAATTTTGAAATGAATTTTTAAATTGATCAAAATTTAAATGATGAAAAGGAAGTAGATCTTCATCAGTAAGACTAGATTCATCAGCAGTTGAATCAAAATTAATGATAGAATTTGAATAATCAGTATCAATTAAATTTTCATTTTTATAATCTTTAATTGATTTAATACATTTTAAATATTCAACGAAAGAAGATTGATTTAATTGAAGTAATCTTTGAAATGAATAAATTTTTCCATTTGGTAATAAAACGGGATCATCATAAACTTTTGTTTTTGGTTGATTTGAATATGGTAAATCTTTAATTAATTCATTTAATTCATTTGAACAAATTGGGCAATCGTTAATTTTTAATAAATTCTTAGGATTTTTTGATCTTGATTTTAAATAGTTATTTTCAAATCTTGAGTTATTTGATAAATGATTACAATTCCTTGTTTTTAAAACACTAGATCCTAATGATAACATTGTAATTAAATATTCATCATTTGGTATACCATAAACATTCCAAAAATTTTTTAAGAATAAAGAAGATAAATCAATCCATCTATTTTCATTTAATAAATCAAATACATCAGAAAATTTTTTTAATATTAAATTTATATCATTATTTTCATTAAAACTATCAAAAGGATCATCATTTTTTATTGAATTTATATTATTAAAAGTATTATTAGTATTTAACATCATTAACCAAGCTAAAGAAGAAGAATATTTTAAAATTTCTAAATGATTATCTTGAATTTCTAAATCTTGATTATTAGAATTTATTAATGATTTTGCAATTTCAAATGCTTTAAAAATTTCTTTTAATTTTATAAATTCAATCATCTTTTGTAAATTACATTGAAATAATAATTCATTCATTTCATTATTTTTGGATGAATTTAAATTTTCCAAACACCAATCATTTAATAAATTTAAATTTTTATTTAATTTAATTTCATTAAATATCATTAAACCTTGTAAGATTACATCAGTATCAATAAAATCATTTAAATTTAATTTATTTATTAAAATTATTGAATAATTTTCTGATTCTTTTAAATTTGGATGATTTGAATTTCTTAATAAATAATCACAAATCATTAAATTTTTATCAAAATTTAAATGATTTTTTAAATTAAATTTATTTGAATTATAAATTATAAAATATTGAATTCTTTTTTTTAATCTATTAATGAAATCATTATAATTTTTAGTTCTTGATGTTAACCTTTTATTAAATAATTGTTGATTATTAATTAATTTATTTATAATAATAATATTTTCATCATTATTTGAATTTGAATTTAATATTAAAGAATCAATTTGCTTTTTTATTTGAGTTTTATTCTTTATTATTAATTGTTGAATCTTTTTATGATTTTTTTTTATCTTTTCAATTGGAGTTTTCAATTGATAAAAATGATTTAAAATGTATGTATCTGTTGAAGGTAATTTAATCAATTCCATATTATAATTATTTCAATTCACTTTTAAAAGAGTGAAGATAAAGGAAGAGAAAAAGTTTAGAGTGTCGTAATTTTCTTCTCTTTAATTCATCTTTTTTATTATTTTATATTATTTATCCGCGTTATCAGCGTTTTCTTAATATAAGAGAGAGAGAGAATAAAATTGAAAGACTTTTGGGACGAACATAGAAATCATGAAAAGGTTAAAAGTGTATAGTTATAAAAAGTATGAATATGTATATAGATATAGATTCGATAAAGATATAGATATAAGATAGTGACACATCTATATATATATAAGGATGTATTGACACACCAATTGAAATATATGAAAAGAAGAGAGAAAGATAATAAAAAAAAAACAAGGGAAAAGTAATATACCACCGACGTCAAAAGATAGGAAACAATTAAAAAAAACAAATCAAACCAAATCAAATCAAAAGGAAAGAAAAGAAACTAAAACTGAAAACAGATAGATTTTCAAATCTTTAATTTTTATTCATTTATTCGTTCATTCATTAAAAAGAAGGTTGATCTTTTTTTTTTTTAAGATAATTTTTCTAAGATAGCAGCAGTAAATTCTTCAGTTGTAGCAGTACCACCAATATCATGAGTAGTAATTTTACCTTCTTTTAAAACTTCATGAGTAGCTAAAGAAATTCTTTCAGCTTCTTCTTTTAAACCTAAATGTTCTAACATTAAAGTTGCAGATAAGATCATTGCAGTTGGATTTGCTAAATGTTGACCAGTAATATCTAAACCAACATGTCTACATCCTGGTTCAAAAACTGCGTATTCTCTACCAAATGAAGCACCAGGGACTAAACCTGGACCACCAACTAAAGCAGCACCAATATTTGAAAGGATAGCACCATACATATTTGGTGTGACCATAACATCGAATTGTTGAGGTCTTGAAACAGCTTGCATTGAAGCATTATCAACAATCATATCTTTAACTTCAATATCAGGATATTCTTCAGCACCAACAGCTTTAATAGTATTTCTAAATAAACCATCACCTAATTTCATGATATTAGCTTTATGAATTGCTGTAACTTGAGTTCTATTATTCTTTTTAGCGAAATCAAATGCAAATCTTGCAATTCTTTCAGTTTTTGCTTTTGTAATAATTTTTAATGATTCAACAACACCTGGAACAGATTGATGTTCTAAACCAGAATATTCAGCCTCAGTATTTTCTCTAACTAAAACAAAATCAATATTATCTAATTTTGATGGGACACCAGGAATATTTTTAATAAAGACTAATGAAGCATAAACATCTAATTCTTTTCTTAATGCAACATTTAATGATTTAATAAATGGATCAGTTGGTGTATAAGTAATACCTTTTAAAGCAATTTTATTTCTTTTAAGTGAAAGAATTGCTTCATCAATTTTTGTTTCATGACCTTCTAAACCAGAAAGTTCAACAGTTTCCCATTCAATTGGAATATTTTCAAAAGCAAAAATTTTTTTAACAGAATCAGTAATTTCTTTACCAATACCATCACCAGGGATTAAAGTAATGGTATATTTACCACCATATTTTTTATTTGGCATTGAAGTTGCTGCAGTTGCCATTGTTCTAACTGATGATTTATAAATTGAAGAAAACATTTTTATAAAAATTTTTTTTTTTCTTATAAATAAGATAGGAAGAGAGGTGTGTTGCTTCAATAAAGTTAAACAAAAGGATGAAAATGAGAAAAATGAAGATCGGTTTAAAGGGAGGAGCGAAACTTATTTGTTTTATTTTTTTCATTATTGGAATTTTTTTTGTATTTAATCGGAAGCGATACGGAAATTTAAAAAATGAGATATTTTTTTTATGATATTTAAAATAAGGAGATAAAATGTTTAAAATTACATATATTAAACATAAGTTATTGATGTTATAGCTCATTTTAATTTATAATATAACAACCTAATTTATTTTATAACAAGTTTTATAATATTGAAATATCAAAAGTTTTGGTCGATCTCTTTAAATTTTAATTTTAATTTTAATTTAAATTTTAATTTAAATTTTAATTTTAATTGATTAAATAAGAAAGCAAAAGCTTTTTAAAATGAAATGCTCCGGGGCATTTCATTTTAAAAATTAAAAATTTAGAAAAGTTATATACAATTTTACTATAATTAGTATATAGTTATTTCATGAATATCCTTATACACAACTCTAAACTTTAACATGTTAAAGTAAATATAATTAATTATTAAACTTCTTTGTACCTTCTCTACACACTGTTTTTGCCCGCGTTATAAACTCCTTTTTTAAAAATTTGTTTAATCCGAATTCGGCGGCAGCTCGTTTTTTTGAATTAAAATTTATTACTTTGATTACGTAATGGATGTTTTTTTTTTCTTTTTGGTTTCACTTTCAAAACAACACATCCGTGCATTGTTTTATTACGTCATCAATTGGATAATGTAATTTAATCCGTACACATCTCATCTTTTGAAATTAAGAGGAAAATATTATTATTATATGTGTCGTGTGTTTTAAACTGTTCATTTAAGTTTAGGTAGTTACTTTTGAATAACCTATTCCCATTCAAACCATTTTAATTGTTAACTTTCTTATTCAATTACATATATTATTTTGATTTAATCTCATTTCTCCATCACTTTTCTAAATGAAAATAATATATACAAATGCTCTCAAATAATATTCTTATTGGTACAACTGTAGGTGTTATATCTTCTGCTTGTCAATCAATTGGTTTAATACTTCAACGTAA
>JAJLVG010000071.1:0-28297 GCA_030564585.1 Martiniozyma abietophila
TTCACTTATACGACGAGAAGTTCCTGTTAAAGAAGAATAAAATATAATATAATTACAATCTTTATAATTAACATTATTCTTTGCATAAATTAATTCATCTTTTAAATTTTCTTTCTTTTTAAATTTTTTTAAATTAGGTTTAAATACTTTTGTTTTACCATTTGATCTAATTTTTGTTTGAATTCTATTTGATTTTATTGGTTGAATTTTTTTTTCATCAAAATAATAAAATGCACTTAAAGCAATTAATAAAACAAGGATAGATAATTTACCTCCAATAACTAATAATACTATCCATCCAATGATACCTGGTATATGAGATTCGTTCTTGCTACTCATTTATTAATTGATTAATAAATTACTATTAAATAAAAAAACTTTTTCAGACAAGAAAAAAAAAGAATAATTAAAAAAAAAATATTCTTTTTTTTAATTCTTTTTTTGAAATTTCTGTCAAAACTGAAAAAAAAATTTAAAACGGTTTCAGTTACGTAAGCATTGCGTAATCAAATGTTACGTAATATGTTAACTATGTAATGCTTACGTCATATTTTTTTTTTAAAGAAAAATAAATAAAATTGAAAAGAAAGTCGTTTATTTTTGAGAACAAATTTTTAAAATTGCTAAAATAAAAATAAAAATTGCCAAAAAATTTTTGTGTGGAATACAAATTAATAAATAAAATAAATACTAAATTTATTCCCACAAAACACAAAACACTTAGCAATATCAATTCACATCGGTATTAAATTTTATATATTGTCAATTTTATTTATACTACTTTGGACAGTCTCAATTCAATAGAAATTTCTCAAATATATATCGTGTTTATATAATCAAACAGGAAATTTTTATACATTGCATAGAATAGTACACCACGACACACCACACCACACCACACCACACCACGCACTGGACTTGATATTATTACGATTTTGAATAATACATATACTAATATTATAATATCATATATAATCCAATAAAACTAATTAAGATGCCACTGTTTAAATCAAAGAAAGATGAATCTGAAGGGTTATCATCTTTATCAATTTCACGTTCACATTCAATTTCTCAAGCTATATCACCTTTAACAGAACAACCTTTAAATTTAAATGAAAATTCGTTAGATCCAAATAATACAATTAAATCAATGAAATCAACTGATTCTTTAAGTTCAATGGGTTCAAATTCTGGTTTAGTTAGAAATAGATCAATGTCACAAAGATTAAAAAATTTATTTGTTCATGAAAATAACGAGCAACAACAACAACAACAACAACAGCATATGTCAAAAAATGATTCAATTAATAGCGTAAGAAAGAATTCATTTTCACAATCTAATAATAATAATAATAATTCAAAATCATCAAATACGGTACATAAACAATCAATTGTAATCCCTTCTCAACCACATTTACCAATTCCTGATAGATCTAATAGTAGTGGTATGTCATCAATTCAATCTCCACCTTTAACAACTAATTCACCACTTATCAAACATCCAAATCAAAAATTCCCTGAAATTAAATTATCATCAGTTCAATCAAAAGAAAATGAAAGATCAAATTCTTCTTCTTCAAATATTATAACTTCAAATAATCAATCTAATAATTCTGTTATATCCGATAATAATAATAATAGGAAAAGAGCAACGACTATAAGTGGTGGTCATTATGGTCCAAATAATAATCATCATAATATAATTCCAAAACCTGGTCAACATTCAATTAAAGAATATGACCTACCTGATCAAGCCTTTTTAAAACATTCAAAAACTGTTAATTATAGTGCAACTCATATTCATAATCAAAGAGATAAAGTTATTAAATTAAAATCTGGTAGAACTTGTTTATATGATTATGGTCGTGCTCATGAACATGATTTTGAAAAATTTAAAACTACAATTAAAGCAGCAACAGGATTCTTTGGTTGGATTAAAAGGAAAGAAGAAGATAATGATGAATTTATTTCAATTGAACAAAGTGTAAGTTTATTACCTGATAAATATAGTAGAGAATTAATTTTATTAAAAAATAATCCAAAAAATGTTATTTGGAATTATGATGATGATGATGATCCAAAGGAACCAGAAGATTTTAAATTAAATAATAATTTAGTCAAATTACAACATTCTAAACATCAAAATGATGAAAGTGATGATGAATTGGATAAAATGAGAAAAAAACATCATATTGATGATCCTTTAATAGTTTTGAATGATGGTAGTGATAATGATGATGATGATAATAATAATATTAATGATAATCAAAATGATAATATTAATAACAAAATTAGAAATACAGTGTCTTCAAATAAGAATAAAATCAAAAATATAAAAGATGATGGAGATAATGATGATTCAGCATCAATCGGTTATGATACTGAGGATGAGGAAGATGGTGATGATGACGATGATGATGACGATGATGATGATGATGATGATTTTGATGATGCAATTGATAATATGATGATTGAACCAATCATTGGAGCAGAACAAGTTTACTTAATTGATAATATGATGGATAAAATTTTAAATTCTGATAAATTCATTAAAAGAATCAAACAAAAGAGAAAAGATGGTAATTACAAACAATCACTTGGTGAAAAGTATGGTAATATAAAAGCTGTTATTGGTCGTGGTTCATATGGAAAAGTTTGTATAACATCGAAATCAATTGATGGCCATCAACCAATTTATTTTGCAATTAAACAATTAAAGATTAAACAAGGAGAAAGTTTGAAACATTTTGGTTCAAGAGTTACAAGTGAATTTATGATTGCTTCTTCATTAACTCATCAAGCTATTGTTAATGTTTATGATTTAATGTTTGATCCAGCTACTAAAATTTATTCTGAAATTATGGAATTTATACCATGTGGTGACTTGTATTCTTTAATTTATCATACTAATGGTCTTGATATTGTTGAATGTGATTGTTTTTTTAAACAAATTTTAAATGCTGTTACTTATTTACATTCAGTAGGAATTTCTCATAATGACTTAAAAGTTGAAAATTTATTATTAACAAAGAAAGGTCAATTAAAAATTATTGATTTTGGTACTTCAGCCGTTTTTAAAACTCAATGGGAAGATGATGTTCAATTTTCTAAAGGTGCATATGGTTCAGAACGTTATATTGCACCTGAACAACATATTGAAAATAAAAAATATGATCCAAGATTAGGTGATGTTTGGGCATTAGGTATAATTTATCTTGTAATGTTTTATGGACATTACCAATGGGAAAAGGCATCAAAATCTGATGACGCATTTCAAAAATTTTTAGAGCAACGTGCAAAATATGATTATAATTTTAAGGATCCTGATACTGCTCATCAATTTTATTGTATCAGAAAGGGAAATTATTCACCAATTGAACAACTGAAAGGGGGTATGTTGAATAGTTGGGTTTCTAGTGGAGGTGAATTGGTTCCAATTGATTGTGGTTGTGAAGCATGTATTGATAGATCTAGAATTCCAAATAATATTATAGGATTGGGTGGATTATCAAATATTAATACAATGTCAAGATCTAATTCCCCCGATAATGAAATTGAAAAGAAATCAGACTATTTGAAATCAAGGTCAAATACAAGATCAAATTCAGTAGTTTCTTTACGATCAATTGATGAATCAAGAAAATATGTTTTATATAATATGTTAAATCCAGAATCTTCTTTTAGAATGAGAACTTATCAAATATGGCAATCGTCATGGATCAAAGAAACAAAAGTTTGTGATGCTGGTAGAGGATATATAAGTTATGAAAATTATGTTGGTTTAGCAATGAAATCAGTAATTGGTGCCAAAGAAAATGAAGATAGATACAGAAGCAGAGAAGAAGAAAGAGAAAAGGAAAAAGAAAAGGAAAGGGAAAGGGGGGATGAAGTGAGCAGGGAAAGGGAGATGGAAAAGGAAAAGCCCAAAAAGAAACATGGATTATTTAGGTTATAAATTTGGATTTTTTTTTTTTTTTCATTTCAATTACATATATATATGCTAAAATGATTATCCTGAGCTGAGATATAATAATATCAGCTTGTTATTATAACATTGTATATCTATTTATCAATATAACGAATTTAATTTAGTCCTTTATTTGTAATTTAACATATAATATGCGAGATCCCTCAGTCATATGTTACAACAAGAGGAAATCATTATTTGAGTTTGCGACAGACTTCTATTTTACCACTTACATCAAGAATTAATGAAACATTTTAAGAAGTTATAAAAACTAAACATTTATTATCATACTTATTGGAAGTATTCTGGGAATTCTCTGAAAGAGTTTTCCAAAGCACCCTTCTTTGACAAGAATTTAACGTAAGCACCATCTTCCTTAACTTCGTTGTTTTGTCTCTTAGAAACATATTCATCTCTGTTTAAGTTAGTGAAACCCCATTTCTTAGAAATAATGATCTTTTGTTGACCTGGGAACTTGTATCTAGCTCTTCTCAAAGCTTCAATAACAACATCCTTGTTAGAATCCTTAGATCTAATAGAAATCAAAATTTGACCAATAGTAACTCTAGCAGCAAGACCATGTGGCTTACCCCAAGCACCTCTCATACCTTGTTGCAATCTATCGGCACCGGCACATGACAACATTTTATTAATTCTTAAAACGTGGAAAGGATGAACTCTAACTCTCATGTGGAAAGTTTCTCTACCAGATTGAACAGTAATATACTTGTTAGCACAAATACGTGCAGCTTCTAAAGCTTCAGAAGATAATTGTTCAATTTCGTTGGAAACCAAATGGATACATAATGGGAAATCATCAACATTGGCCTTCTTTCTACCCAAATCAAAAATTCTGATCTTGGAATCTGGGACACCTCTGTTATATCTAGACTTTGGGAAAGGCTTGTTCTTACAGTATCTGTAACATCTAGCTGGTCTTCTAGCCATCTTGAGCTGTTAAAAATTTTAGATATGTTAGTTTATGTTCTTTTTTAAATTAGGTATAGCATTTGAGAAAAAAACTGAGGGAAGTGTGACATTTTTATGTTTGTTAAAATGATTTGTAAGCTATTATTTTTTTACTGTGGCAAATTTTCAAACTGAGAAATAAGAAGATTAATGGTATAAATGATGTTAAATCGGTTCATATTCCCATGTAAATCATCTTAGCTTTACTAATTCCTTTGAATTCTTGTTGGATGTTCTTCTTATAATATTTCTTAGTAC
Source organism: Martiniozyma abietophila (assembly GCA_030564585.1). Taxonomy (NCBI): domain Eukaryota; kingdom Fungi; phylum Ascomycota; class Pichiomycetes; order Pichiales; family Pichiaceae; genus Martiniozyma; species Martiniozyma abietophila. The sequence goes on from JAJLVG010000071.1 coordinate 5,195, forward strand.
TTCTAAAATGTGTTTTACACCTTGAAAATTTTTGAACAACGATCTTTCGTCCAGTCGAATAGATCAATCTATATCACTTTTAATTGATGATTATTCACCTCTGTCAAGTCCTTCCATATTGCTATATTTCTATGTTAACACTAAATTCAGACATACTTTTCTGTTTGTGGATTTCAAACACTTACTCTTATGACTTTGAATAATCAATATTTTTTACTTTCACTAATATCCTGGTGCGCGAATTCGACGGATTCCCTTAAAATTATTCGCAGTCACAAATGCTTTATTGAGTTTGTTAGTGGTGTGCGGGTGCAATAAATTTTTTTTCAATTTTCAGTCACGTGAAATTGAACATTAAATTTCCATGCGCCATGTTATGCTGACGTAACTATTTTGTGGCTGTGTTTGTGTGGCGCATTAAAATATTTGGAAATAATTTTTTTTTTATATTTTTTTTTCATTTTTAGATCAATTTTTTTAGTGTAAAAAATAAGTGGAAAAGTCTTTATATATCAAGAACATAAAACGTTTTACTAGACAAAAATGGGAAGGTACGCTGTTAAAAGGTATAAGACGAAACGTATGAAGAGAGATATTGAACAAACTTTTGAAGATTTGTCAAATGCTCATACTATTCAAAAGCTTAAGCATCAACCTGAAGATGAATATTTACCAGGTTTAGGTCAATATTTTTGTATTCATTGCTCAAGATATTTCCAAACTAATCATGCATTGGCAACTCATCTTAGAGGTAAAGTTCATAAAAGAAAAGTTAAAGAATTGAGTTCAAACCCTTATACAAATTTAGAATCTGAAGCTGCAGCTGGTGTCAATTTAGAAAAGTTCGTTGAAAAGGTTAATAAATATAAAGCTGAAGAACAAGATAGAAAACAAATGGAAATTAGTTTATTGGAAAATCTTGTTCAAGAAAATGCCGAACTTGATAGAAAGAAATGGGAAGAAATGTATCCTGAACAAGTTGAAGCTGAACGTATTAAAAAGGAACAAGATCTTGAAAAAGCTTTATTAGCTTCTACCAAAAAAACATCAAAAGAAGAAAATGAAAATGAAAATGAGGATGATGATTTAGATAATGAAGATGATAGTCAAATGAAATTGGAATGATTTCGCTATTCCTTTACTTCAGTCGTCATATATCCTGCATTACTTTTTTTTATTATCTTTCCGCTCGTTTAATGTACATTATTATATATAATCTAATGATAAATTCTCTTTAAAGTTATACTTATCAATAATCCATATCCTGGTGGTTTTCTCTATACATTTTATATACTACAATTAATACAATCCTTTGATAAGGAACATAGCAACGCACTTTATGCTCATCGTAAATCTTTTACCTTGAATGGTAAACTTTTTTTAACAACCACATGACCAGATGCAATATCTTTAATACTCAATCTATTACACTCAACATATAAATTCTTTTCAGGGTGTGGATGAAATCCAGTTTTACTACATGCTGTTATTGTTGGAACTCCTGGTGGATCTGTCAATCTAAATACACCAAAATGTTTAGTGAACTTCTCATGAGGAGCACAAACAATAGCAACTGCTTCATTCAACATTATTTGATAAGAATTTTGAGTGTGTAAATCTACTGAAGACATGAAACATGACTGAGTAGGATGAGTATGGATCCACCCTAAAATAAATAAATCAGGATCTTCATTATCAATATATTCAAACATTTTTTCTTCATTTTCAGTTGTGCATGTATTAGGTGTTGATATTTGATCAGGTATTAATAAATGAGTAATAAAAAACGCATTTCGACTAAGTTTACCACATAAAATTCCACATGTTTCTAAGTTGTTTTTAGTATTCTCCTGAGCAATTCGTAAAAAGTTTGGTTGAAGCTCGTAAGGTAAAAAGACAGTTCTCAAAGGTGCCCCACCTTCTGTGCTATTAACTGTTTTATGAGATACTTCTGTGTTTGTTTGTGGTTTGGAATTACTTAATGCTTCAGATAATTTGGAAACAGTTGGATTAACTTGTAATGGAACATACACTGGAGATGATGGAGACTCATACAATGGTAGATGATTTGACGATTCATAAGAAAATTTGTCATGCTCATCTTCTTCAATTGCAAAATCACCAATATTAGGATATTTCAATGAATCTGTTAGCTCTTCAATATTAACGTGGGAATACATATTACCTTTCCCACTTGATGATAATGTTCTCAACTTCATACTTATATCACGGTCATCAGTATGAATACTACTTTTTCGCCTTTCTATTAACATCTTTTGTTTGGTTTCTTCCTGCTGCATAAGCGCTTTCTTTTCTTGTGACTTTTGATGTTGAAGTTGACGTAATTCCTTTTTCTTTTCTTCTAATCTATTCCATTCATCCCATTCATGCTTCATTTCTTTCATAAGAGATTCACTTCTATTCATAGCATCTGGTAAACCTGGTAATAATTTTGAAAATTCTTTATAGAGATTACCTTTTGAATCATTTTTATTTTTTTTAAATGCAACTTTAGAAAAATTGAGTCCGGAATTGATACTAAGATGATTAACAACCAAGTCCACATACCTAGAATATAAAATGAATGCATCTTCTCTGGATCCAACTCCTTGTGAATCATAAGATTTTGCATTCTTCAGTATACCAGGTGCTAGCTTTATCAATAAAGGCAATGGGTAACTTGGAGAATAGTTTCCAACTTTGGTTGCAAGATGTTTAGGATCGATTGGTGGCGTCTGAGAATGACTTGATGACATAGTCGAGCTCCTTCTGGGCTGCATCTTCTTTTGAGATAAGTTAACACTTCAATTTGTAGCTGTCTGATTCCTTTCAAACAATGGAAAGAGAATATTTCTGCTAATATTGTCCAAGAACGACTGACCGATGTCAAAATATATATATATTTATCCATAATCATTTAACTGCAACAAAATTGAAACACCCTTTGGTACTTTTTTTTTTAGCAGTACAACTCGCGTGCTCAGCAATTGAGATCACACACACACACGCATTCCGAATAGTACTGAATAGTAACACATTTTATTAAACTAACAAACACTTTTATCTGTTCACTATAACAGTAAGTAATTAAAAATACAACGATAAACTTGCTACAAAAAACTTGACTCCTCTTTGTAGCTAAAACAATTCTTTTATATAGGTTCCTGATGAATTTATGAAAACTTAGAACTCGTAAAAAAACTAATGTATTCGACTCCATCTCACTACATCTCCTGTGGCAACACCAGCCCATATACATCGTTCATCCAGAAACAACCAACTCAGTCTCCCAAGTTCAACGTTCTTCTCAAATATTGGTTGAATCATAGGCGTTTCTTTATACCCTTTTGTGTGTTGAACACTAGCTTCCTTATCAGTAACAACTTGTAATAATTTACATGACGAATTCTTGAACAAAACATTATGATCTCTAATCGTTGTTTCTATCGTTTCAAAGGCAATATCATCATCAGAAGGTGGCTCAAATTCCCATACTCTGATATATCCATCATCACCAGCTGCTGATATTACGTAGTTCAAAGATAAAGATTTGGATGCTATAGTAATAGATTTGATCCAAGACTTTGAACCAACTAAACGGCTAACCAACTTTAGTAATGGTGTATTGGATTGAAGCCTAACTTGATAAACGGATACAAGATCATCTTCACCGCCAACAAACAAAAATTTACCATCCGGACTAAACTCGCAACACAATAAACCTGCATAATAAGAGCAGCAGATATCAGTTATTTTCTCTGTTAAAAGATCAAATAATCTAAGATTTCCATCATCACATGTAATTGCTATAATATTTTGATAAACGGGATGATTTGAAACCGAAGTTATAACCTTTTTAGATATTTTATAGTGACTAAATTTTGAAGTTTTCTTATCGTCAATTAGAGAAACAAACGTTTTAAAATATAATGATTTCGATAAAACCGTCTCTTGATATGAATCTGGATCCTCAAAATCACGACCAATAATAATAATTTCACCACTAGCTAACCCTGCTATTATAAAATCCCCATTTTTAGACCATTTAACACTGGTAATTGGACATGTAGATAATCTACCAGATTTATTCCATCTAGTGTATTTCATACGTATAGGATTAATCCATAAAATATCACCATTAGCAAATCCAAAAACTCCATCTATATTTTTTTCACCATTTGGTGTAATGTATGTATATGTATCAATTGAGGTCACGATACTTGTAGATAACAATATCTTTAGAATAGGTGGCTCTATATCAATCAACGAAGGTTTATCTTGTAATGCAATAAAATTTATCACTCTTCCATGTGCAGCTACTAAGAATTTTGTAGAACTATTTATCTTCTTTGAATAGTTATGACACGTATGATAACGTTCAATGAAAGAAGATGAATTTCTTAGGAAATTATTCTTTGGCAATTTCAATCCTTCAAATTTTATATCTGATGATGATGATGAAGATGGAGACGTTGATGGTAGTGATGATGATGATGATGACGTAGATGGTGGAGTGGATTTGGATTTTCCAAACAATCTGCTACCAAATCCATTTCCTTGTTTTGATGAATTATTTGAAGATTCATGCATACTATCGAAATCTACCAATGCATATAAACATCCAGGAATAAGATGAACTGGTTTATAAGAATCAGCAATCAATGGATTGATCATGCTTCCTAGTGGTAAAATTTCAGATTTTCCATCCTTTTGAACACCGACTAGATTACTTGGTATAGGCTGAGGAGGTCTGTCTAACCAATTCGTATTTGACGCACCTGCAGTAGTGGAATGATATTTTCGTAAGTAGTATTCAGAATACTTAGAAAATGCCGTATAAGATGATGGATCGGTTGGAGATAAGGGAGTTCTCCCTATTCTTATAAGGACATTTGGTTCAAAAGGTGCATCAAATAATGAAAATGCCAATTGAGAAGGTGGTTGACAAATAACATTGGGATCTGTAGATGACAGAGGAAGTATATTGGTAGCTAGAAATTGTGAAAATGTTTGAGATTTGTTGGATTTGAAGTCTGGTGCAACGTACATTATTGGTCTTTTCACTTACATTTGAAGCAAGCTAGTTGGGACATCCGATAATATTTTTTTTCGGAAAAATATTCTGTTGACTTTAAAAGAAGTAAAAGAACCACATATTTCAATGGACAGAGGAAAGACTAAAAGAGCTGTTAATTATGTCAAGACAGATTCAAGAGTTTTGAGAATAGAAGATGAACAGCGAGACCCTTTACTCGATTTAGGTGTTCGTATACGAAAGACTCCAGCACTTGATCCAGATAGAGGTAACGAAGCGCCAGTCATGCATGAGGAGGCAACAGCTGCTACCAAAAGAGAACAAAAACAATGGAGGATTCCAGCTGCTGTTTCTAACTGGAAAAACACAAAAGGTTTCATGATAGACCTAGATAAGAGACTCACCTCTTCTGGTGATATTGATAGTAATGAAGAGCAAGATCAAAATACAGGTTTTATGGATTTGAGTAATGCCTTGAAGAAAGCTGAAAAAAAGGCAAAAGAAGAGCTTATACAAAAGGCCCTTTTGAGAGAAAGTGAAGACAAAAGAATCGAAAATGAAAAGCAAGAACGTCTTACTAAGATGGTTAATGAAGTTAAAAACAATCCAAATATGATTCCTGTATCAACACCAGAATCACGTGAAAGAAGAAGGGCGGAAAGACGCCAAAAGGCAGCTGAAGAACTCACTCGATCACAATCCTCTTCTACTTCTAGTAGAATGCGTCAATTGGCAAAAGAACAGAATCGTGATGTTTCAAACCGTGTAATTTTGAGTGCTTCGAAAGCTTTACAATCAAAACGTGTTAATTCATCCAAAGACTTTTATGATCCAACTTTATATCTCAATGCATCTACCAATACTAGTCACTCAGTTGGCACTACTGATCAACTGTATGACAAACCGTTATTTACTGCACATGACGCCATGAATGATGTTTATAGAAACAGACAATCTAATCTTCAGTCTTCTGAATATGGTGATCAGACGAAAGAGGGCAGTCAAACTACGGTGGAATTTATAAAGGATGGTGAAGATAAAAAAGAGCACTTCGAAAGTGATAATATGAGTAACGAGAACAAACAAAATAAAAGGCGTAGAAAATGGTAATTAAATATCTAGCTGGTAAATAAGTAAAATTTTGTATTATAAAATGTATATTTAATAAATCTGAATGCTTTATACCGAAGCACTGAATAAGATGAGATACAAATTAATTTTCCACTTCGAAACAGATATTTAGCAAGTCAAAAAGAAAATTGTTTGCAAGTTGTGAAAGAAAACAATGTCTTACAGCAAGGTATTGATAATAGGTGCCGGTATCTCTGGTCTTTCTGCCGCTCAGACATTAGCCAGTAATGGGTTGGATTATAAGATTATTGAAGCTAGAGAAAGGGTTGGTGGGCGAATTTATACACATAGATCAGGTCACACACCTTACGATATGGGTGCCAGTTGGGCGCATGATACTTTAAGCAACCAATTATTTGATCAAATAATTGAGGACGAACTTAAAACTAATGGAGAAATCGATAAAGAAGGAAAGTATGGTTTATATTATGATGATCAACATCCTCTGTTATTCAGTCAAAAGTATGGACCAGATCAGTTTCAGAAAGAAAGAATTGAAGAAGTTGTGAAAGAAATCGAGAAATTTATTGAGCTGAAGTACTTTGAAGAGATAGATAAGCGTGATATCAGTGTAAAAGAAATTGTTCAAGAATATATATTAAAACAGGGATCCCTTTTGTCCAAATTCCAAAAAGAGTATGCACCTCAATTACTGAGAGCGATCGAGCTTTGGCATGGGATTGGATGGAATGAGATGAGTTCAAAATTTGGTCTTGTTGATAATGTAGGAAGAAATTGTCTTTTAACCAAAGGTTATGACTTAGTAATAGATACAATTATGAATGATTTAGACAAAACTAAACTGCTATTAAACTCACCAGTATTGAAAATTGATCGTGAGAAGTTGCGTAAAACTAATCAGATTGAAGTCACCTTAAAGTCAGGGGAAATTCATATTGCTGATTGGGTCATTTGCACTCTTCCTCAGTCTGTGTTACAATTGCATAATCAACCGACCAAAATTGGACATGTTGAATGGATTCCAAAGCTACCTATTCATATTTCAGACTGTTTAGGAAATATGTCTTGGGGAAAATTAGGTAAAGTTGTTTTTGAGTTTAATGAAACATGGTGGTCCCATCATGACACCGATCGGTTTATTGCAATTAGTGAACCAAGTATAGATGAAATGGATAATAGCTCGCTTCCTTTAGCATGGTCATATCCTATTTTGATTCTGAATTACTATAAATCAAGAAAAGTTCCATCATTGTTATGTTTTACCCAAGGTTCACTAACAGAGTTTATTGAAAGAAATCCGAATATGGCATGGAATCATATGAAACCTATTCTTTCGAGACTTGCCGATGTCAATGGTGGTTTGGATACAAGTATTCCTGAACCATCTAATACTTATGTTACAGATTGGACTACCAGTCCATATTCTCTTGGGTCGTATGCAGCATGTAAACCTGGAAATGATCCAACTGATCTTGTTATTCAGCTTTCAAAAGGGTTGGACAATATTAAATTTGCAGGGGAACATACAATACTTGATGGTGCAGGTGCTGTTCACGGAGCTTGGATGAGTGGAAAAAGAGAAGCAAATAAAATATTGATAAGATTGGGGTTAATTGATGAAACTGAGTTTGAAGAATACGATTTATGGTAAACGATTATATAGTTTAATAAAAGATAATGATTAAAGTATGTGTTTTCTTACTGTGTGTAATGATTTTACGAGCATACGATATGATAGCGCCATGAGCACTATATTTTGTTCGCCCTTCAGAAAGAATTGATCTCACATGAGAAATTAGTTGTATGCCAAACATCATTAGACGTATCAGCAAATCAACATTGTCGATACCCACAAGAACAATGGTGACAGACGCAGGAAAACTTCTTATCCCCTCAACTACAGAAGCCAAAATTATTAAGGTGACTTCATTAAGTAATGAGACTGCTAGATTTCTCAATTTGAAGAGATTAGATTACATTTCGCCAGACGGTTCTCAGAGAGTTTGGGAAATGGCCACAAGAACTACTAAACCAGAAAACTCTTCCGTTGATGCCGTTGTTATTATTCCGATCAAAAAATATGCTGACGGTTCTAAAACAGTTATTTTAGTGAGGCAGTTTAGACCACCATTAGGAGGTATCTGTGTCGAATTCCCTGCTGGTTTGGTTGATCCAGGTGATACAATTGCAGAATGTGCTTTGAGGGAGCTAAAAGAAGAATGTGGTTATGTTGGTGAAGTTAAGAAGATTAGCGGAGTCTCATGGGGAGATCCTGGTTTATGTAATGCATCCAGTGCTATGGTTTGGGTAACAATTGATGCAGAGTTAGAAGCGAACATAGTTCCAGAGCCACACTGGATGGATGGTGAAGTGATTGAGGTTGTTGAAGTTAAGCTCAAAGATTTGGAAAAGGAAGTTGGAAAAATGAGAGATGAAGGATACTTTATTGATGCCAAGCTTCAAACTTTTATCATCGGTTTAGGAATAGATAATTTATAAGTTTCATCGGATAGCTCTTCTGTCAACATTGTAAGTCTAATGAGGTGTACAGAAAGAAAGAATCTTAAACTAAATACAATAATCAAGAGTATATCGATTATTTCGTTACTTTGGCATAGAATTCATTACCTGGGTACGTTATGTATAGTCTGCATAAATGAGAAGTATTCCAATTGAGTAATAAGAATATGGGTTAACCTTTTTTATTTAATATATATGTTGTAAAAGTATTTAAAGCCAAAGCACATTATGTAATACGACCAATGATTTTGTCGTAATTAAATTAACAAAAATGACTTTAAATTCTGAAAAGCCTAACTTTTGGTATATTTGATATTTTTAGCATTTACTAAAGCTACCTTTCTCAATGAATATAGGTATTAACAACTCTTTCAAGGCACATAAAACTTACCAATTTTCTACATTAAAGATTAATTTTTGATTTTTTATTACTCTTCCAGCTCTTTTGAGAATGTTGCAAAAAGCAAAAAAAAATCCTTCAAATTGATTGGAAACAAACCTAGGTAATATCACTAAAATTTAGAAAACTATTTAAATTGTTTTGTTAGAATAGTTTCCTTTTAAATTATAACTATTCAAAATTTCAATTGTTGCTCATTTCTCATTTTCTCGATCTCTCTCTCTCTCTCTCTAACGAATTAACGCGAAGCGGAATTATTTTCTTGTGGATTTTGTTGAAGAAAGATCAAATAATATAATCAAATTGTATTGATATTAGTATCAATGTCTGACATACATGCAAAAATACAGAGTGAATTGGTATCATCAGGAAAATACAAAGAAATATATACCCTTCTAGAGACAGAGCTACGAAATTCTGGTTGGTATGATAATTTCATAAATTTAACCCAAAGTACCGTTGAAAATTCAAGTGATGAGAATTTGAACTTTGGAAAACTTATCAACCAATTACAGAATAAAGGTATGGATAATGTGCCCGATGAGGTCAAGGTGAAAGTCATTAAAAAAATTGAGGAATTTTTAAATGATGTTGTTGAATAAATATCAGACGTTTTATTGAATCAAAATAATGGTGAGTTTCATGATTTATAAACCTTTTTCCTTTTCTCCTTTTCTTTTTTCTTGTCAGAGAGTGTGTGTGTGTATAATTGTGGGGAATTGATCTTGTGAAACGAAGGAATAGTTAATCTAGCTGAACTTGGTTAGTAAATTATCAAAGAGTTATGTTACACAGTCAAAATCAATACTTATTTCAATTTCTGAACTTTTATATTTTATGTATAACCAGACCTTTCTAATTTTAGTCAAAGATAAAACTTATATGGAATATGTTATTAGGATTATTATTTCAAACTAAAATACTCTTGTAAATAGTCCTTTTCCGCTAGTTTGCATTTTTAGTAAAAGTTTTCTTATGAGCTTTTCAAATCTTTCTTTCCTGTGTGTATATTCAATTAAAAATCGACTATTCTGTTTCAGATTAAATGATACATGCGCACTATACATATATGAGCATCGAATATAGATATACATCAAATAATTCACAATTTATAATATACAAAGAAATGATTAACATTTTATAATTTTGATTTTATTTTGAACAATTCAGTCATCATATTCATCATCTTCTTCAACATCGCGTATTTTAGCTTCTTGAGGTCTATTTTCTGTCTCCTTTTTTAACTCTTCAGTTTCCCCATTTTCATCTTCAACTTCCATTGGCTCTAACACCAAAGTTTTCTTTTCGTCATTTGCAGTAATGACACTTTCTGTTTCATTGACAATTTTTTCAACATCTTTTATGTCTTCTTCGTCGTTTTTACCGTTAGCATGGCTAGAAGCAATAGAACTGTCAGAGGAAGGGGACTTCACAGGAACAGGAAAAGAATCAGACACAGTTTTTTTTGTCTCAAAAACAGAGTCAGCGGCATCATTAACATCATCAACAGTCGCATCATTAGCAGCAGTATCATCAGCAGACTTAACCGCAGTTTCAGTTGTAGCAATAGGAGAATTTATAACTGCAATTTTATTATCGTTAGAATCAAGTTTCTCATGATTTATTATATTACCGTTATGACCATTATCAGTTAATGGCTTCTCAACCTTTTGCTTCTTCTCTGCGAAGTCTAGAGAATTTTCTTCCATTGGTCTCTTTTGAATATTATTAATCTTTTCTTTATCAAGACCATTTTCATGTTGTGTTGTTATGCTTGATTCATCAACAGGAATATTATTTTTATGTAAAACATTTTTAGAAGCTTTTTGAGTTTTAATAACTGGTTGATTTATTTCTTGTTTACTAGGAATACTTGCAGCATTTGGTTGAATGAATTGTTGTGCACCTTGAGTAAACCTTGTATTCTGTGTCATTACAGGTGTAGCTAAAGCCGAAGCTGGTGCTGTTATCGTAGCTGCACTATTAATCGTTTGTGCAGGAGCTTGAGATTTTGATTTTTGACCTTGTAATTGTGCTGTAGGAGGAGGTGGAGGAGGAGGAGAAGAAATCGCCACATCCACCGATTTTGAAGTTGTACCTGTAATACTTGTTGTTGTTAGTGGTGGAGGAGGAGGAGGAGGTGGTAATATTTGAGAGGCAATGGGTTGTTGTTGACTCAAAACTCCATTTGGATTTCCAAGTTGAAATTGTTGACCTAATGATTGTTGACCAGGTAAAGGACCAGCTGTTGCCTGTGCAATTTGTTGTTGCTGTTGCTGTTGTTGTTGTTGAATCATTTGATGAGAAGGCATTGAAAGTTGATGATGTGATTGAATTGGAGGTGGTAAAGCACCACCTTCCTTTTCATATTTTGATAATTGCATTAATCTTTCTTTAATATGAGGATTATTTGGATCTAAAGAAGCAGCTCTTCTATATGCATCCAAAGCATCACCAATTTGATTATTACAAGTTTCATATAATGTTCCAAGGTCATACCAAACTTCAGAAAGGTATGGATTGAGACGAATTGCACGTGTGTATGCGTCAAGGGCATCTTTATATTGTGATATTTTATAATAAAGGACACCAATTGAACACCAAAATGTTGGATTTCTTGAATCGAGATTAACAGCATGTTGAAAAGCTTCATAAGCATTTGTATAATCTTGTTTTGACATATAAACTCTACCAAGGTAATACCAAGAATGTGCATCAGAATTATTTAATTCAATTGATTGACCTAATAATTGAAGAGCAATATCAAGGTCATAAAATGGAGCTTCTGGTTGAGAATAAAGTCCACCCAGTTGTTGTAAAACTTTTGAATGGTTTGGACTTGCTTGTAAGACGCGTTCATAAGCTTCTTTTGATCCTTGATAATCTCTATTTTGTTCAAGAACTGAACCTATTTGAAACCAAACATCAGTTTGAGTCAAAGGTGCTGGTGGTCTTGTTAAAATATATTGAAAACATTCCAGTGCCTTTTGAAGTTTACCTTGTAACTTGTATATAATACCTAATCTAAAATAAACTTCATTTGCTTTATCAAAATTTGGATCCATTTCTAAAACTCTAACAAATGCTTCTTCTGCATATTCTAATGATCCATACCTATCATATAATATACCAATACCATGCCATAATTTAGGAACAGAAAGATTTTGAAGGTTTAATAAAGCTTGTTGATAAGCGGTATAAGCCGATTGTAAATCATCTAACATGAGATAACAATGTCCTAATAAACCCCATGTTTCACCATTATTTTGATCTAAAGCTAAAGCTCTTCTATATAAATCCGCAGCTTCAGCATATGCATCTCGAGTTCTATAAACATGAGCTAGTTGAGTAAGTGCTTTAGAATTATTTGGAGTATATCTTAAAGCTGTTGAAAATGCTTCCACTGCTTTATCAACTTTACTCATTGTATCTGCACATATACCAATGGCTATCCAAGTATCAGCACATTGCTGAAGGAATTTTTGGTCAGGTGTAGTCATTATATGAATGTACTTAAAACCAAAAAAAAAGGTATGTTAAATAGGTATTAACGTGTTAAAACAGTTGCCGAAAAAAGTATGAGGGGACTCAGGCTGTTTAAATAGTTTGAACGCGAGGAAAAAAAAACAAAAGGTTGAAAAAAAGTAAAACGTCGTTTAAATATTTTAAATTTAAAATAAAAAGAAAAAAAATCCATCAATTGTTACAGCCGCGGTGTCCAGATAATACAGGGGTTTAAACATCCTCTCAAAACGGGATCAAACAAACAAACAAACTTTCCCTTTTAAAACGGGATAACCGCTAATAATTTATAAAATTTGGTGTAAACAACAAAAGCTAAGTGGAGCTGACGTAAGCGTGGCTTAAGAAAATTATTAAAAATAAATTATTAAATTATAAATTTAAATTTTGCAACACAAACCACCACCCCCTCCCTTTTCGTTGAAAGAAGAAGCTCATGCAGATAATTTAGCTTTATTTGTCGGAGCCGAGACTCAGAATCAAGTGACTTCATGAATCATACCCATCATCGATCATCAGCATAATTTAATAATTTGTTTTATGATAACGCAAAATTAAAATGAATAAATAAAGGAAGTAATTGTATCATGATGTACGATACAAATCATATACGAATACAAGTCCTACCATTAAAGTGTGAACATGTTGTTGATTCGTTTTTATAAATAATTACACATAATGTGTCTGATGCAATAATAATTAACGATCACACACGGCTTAGCGGCAATTCCTAATTGAACGGAAAAACAGGTTTAAATATGGAATAAAAGTAAAATATAGTGTAGTCAATTTAACTTCGTTGTCACCTTATAAAATTTATATTTGTGCAAAATCCCAATATTTTCTATACATTGATGGATGTGCTAAAACTATAAAATAAAATGAAATAAAAAACGGGTAAAACGTAAGGTGAAAGGAGATGACGAAAAACGGGTATTATTTTTTTTACTTTAATGAGATGTTTGTTTTTCTTCTTATTTTTGTTACAAATTACACAATAAAATTATCTCTCATCAAAATAATTTGATTTGCAAAAACATATATAGAAAGTATTTCTAACTGTGGTTGCAAGAAATAATCAGATATAAAATTTATATCTTAATTGTAAATTTACTAACGAAACTGAACAATCAGCCAAGTGTATTCCTGATTTTCTTCCACTATTATATTCATTTCCAGATTTTGTTATATCATCGAAATACTTCAAAAATACCTTTTTTTTTCATATAGCAACAATTTAATGTTCTTTATAAACTAGTTTTCTTTGTCATTTTTAACTATATATAATCACTTTTCATTCATTAAACTAAATTGTAGAGAATCCGTCATCTCCTATTTAGACAGGTAGATTCATTACACGCGCAATTTAGGATAATGTTACCGATTTTTTATTTCTCATGTTCCACACATAAAATAAGTTGCGTACGTCCTGAATTTAATCATAAGATTATAATTTATTTATAAATATTTTAAATCAACTTATAATTGTTACAGCCTTGCGCTATAAACAGGAACAATTTCCTTACAGACACAAACACACACAAACACACACACTTGGTTATCATATGATATAAAAATTGTAAAAGTTTAATTTCTAGAAAAATCAAGTACTCTTTAATTCGATAACAAATTTCACTGTATCTCTCGAATTACTATAAATGAACATATAGAACTACTTTTACTCATTAATTTATAATTTTTAGTCATACTGCACACAAGTTGATGTCAGCAGCGAATTTTCCTTTACCCTTTTCTTCTTACAAATGTGTTTATTTGTGGAAATATAATTTAAAATTATAATTATAGGGGGATGATAAAATGATAAAATTTATTATTTTATTTTGATAATATTTTATTTTAATATACAAATATATACAACAAAAGATTTAATGTAAACTATAGTATTGTTTTTATCCTAAAGTACGAATAAACTCATCCAAATTATATTCTTCTTCGTATTGCTTTTCATCCCATAATTCACCTAATTCTTTAACAGCCCCTTTTGCTGCTCCATTCAATCCATCTTCGTCAGGAACATCTAAATTACCAACTTTCTTCTTTTTCTTGGTTTCTAATCTTTCCCTTTCTTCATCATTTTCGTCAACTCCATCAGCATCAAACAAATCAAGTAATTGATGAGTATCCATGGAAGTTAACCCTGTATTTTGTTGATTCACAATTGTTGATGCAATATTCATTTTGAATTTTTGTAATCCCATAATCTTTTCTTCTAAAGTATTTTTGGTAATTAATCGATAAACATTAACAACTCTCTTCTGACCAAGTCGATGAGCTCTATCCATAGCTTGTAAATCATTCATAGGATTCCAATCATGCTCAACAAATATAACCGTATCTGCTCCTGTTAAATTCAATCCTAAACCACCAACTTTGGTTGTAAGTAATAATACATCAATTGATGGATCACTATTGAATTTTCTAACAATATCTTGTCTAAATCTTGGATCAACTGAACCATCCATTCTTAAATAAGTAACATTTGGCATATGCTTCTTAAGTAAATCATTTTCAACAATGTCAAGCATATCTTTCATTTGACAAAATATAAGTGCTCGATGCTGTGAAATCACTTCTATCTCTTCCTTAACTAATCCAATACCACAATCTTTCAATAAATGCTTCAATGCAACTAACTTTGGTGCATGCTCTAAATCTGTTAAAGATTTACCATACCTCTTTAAATAATCTGTAACTTCTTCATATTGTGGATGTGACCTTGTTAAAACAAGTGATGGATGATTACATAATTTCCTCATATATTGTAAAACTTGGAAAACATGTTGTTTACCTTCAACTTCACCATTCATTGTACTTTCATCAAGATCTTTTTCAATTGTTTTCTTTTGCTTTTTGATAAAATCACGATAAAGCTGCTTTTGTAAATTAGATAACTCACAATAATAATCTTGAATAATTTTTGGTGGTAAATCGGATAAAACATCTTCTTTTAATCTTCTTAGCATGAACGGTAAAACTTGTTTATGTAATCCTTCCAAAGCTAATGCACCACGTTCTTGTTCCTTTTTACCTTTACTTGTACGTGATTGAGAAATTGGTTTTGCAAACTTTTCATTAAACTGCCTTTCAGTACCTAAAAATCCAGGCATAAGAAAATCAAATAATGACCATAATTCAACAACATTATTTTGAATTGGTGTCCCAGATAATACCAATCGATGTTCGGCTTTAACTTGTTTAACAACTTTAGTCAATCGTGTATTAGAATTTTTGATAATATGACCTTCATCTAAAACACAATAATTATAATCAAATTTGGCTAGATGCTCTGCATCATTTCTAAGAACGTCATAAGAAGTCACAATAACATCGATGTTTTCTTCATCTCTATTAGCTACATGTTTTCTCAATTGAGATCTAGTTGATGGAGGACCAGCATAGACAAGAACTTTCAAAAATGGAGCATATTCATTAATTTCTTGCTCCCAATGACCTGTTAAAGATGGAGGACAAACAACTAATGAACTTAATCTTCTTGCTTCTGGTGCACTATTTATTTTGAATCGTTCTGCACGCATATGATGATCAGCAGCAACAATACAAATTGTTTGTAATGTTTTACCCAAACCCATGTCATCACACAAAATACCATGCAAATGATATTTGTTCAAGAAATATAACCAGTTAACACCTTCTTGTTGATAATTTCTCAAAGTAGCTTTAATTGTAACAGGTAAATCGTATGATTGAATCTTGGTTGGATCCATCATTTGCTGCAAAAATTCTCTTTCTTGAGCTCTTTCTTTTAATAAATCTTCAGGCATATCTTCAGGGTCAGGAATACCAGCTTCTAATGGAACAAGTTTAATAATTTGTGCAAATGTAGTCGTAGCTAACATTCGAACATCCTGATTTGAGTCACTCATTCTCCCTAAAACAGGAACAATTAAAAACACAACATAGGGTAAAATAGATGAGCCCATCATTTGAACAACATGATAAATGGATTCAATGGAACCTTCTCTAAAGCTAACATTCATTGGATTTTGAAGCATAGGTAAAATAAATTTAACCAATATTTTGAAACCATCCGTGGGACAAGTTGAAACTATAGATGCAAAACATTTTGCAGCAGAAAATCTCCAAACAGCCATTGTTGATTTTAAACCTTTTATGATCAATTCGATTTTCTCAATGATTACATCACGAAGGTTCGAATTCAAATATGGAAACATACACTTCATCAACTCAAATGCATCAATAACACCTTGACCTGACCTATCCTCTATTTTAGTAAGATCTTCAACGTTTAATGTATATAAAGGTTCTAACATCATATTTTTGAATTTAGGAATCTTTTCAAAAATCTCTTCACCAAACTGAATAACCAATTTTTCTAACGTTATCTTACCTCCACGACGTTTATTAACCGCATCTCTCACTTCTCTATCCTTAACCAGATCAGTAACATCACCATCTGATTCCATTATTTCCATTCTACCATCTTTTCTCAAACTCATTATACCATCAAAAGATTTATTAGGAATAAACTCTGGAACTTCAACAGGATCAACACATAAAAATCCACATAAATTTTTCACCATTTTATCAACAATGTTACTCCTCTCTTCTTTAACCAACTCAAAAATTAAATAACTCACTTGATCTGAAATATAATCTTGAACACATGATGACTTAACCAACTTCACACCGTCCATAACAGCTCTAATCACCGGGTTTAACTTTTGAGGTAATTTATAATTACTTGATTTCGAAAATAATACAGCACGAATATAAGAAGAAGCACACACTGCTACTATTGACTTTTCACGTTCATCAATTTCATCATGAACTTCCAAGATGATTTCATTGACTTGACTTTTTAGACTTTCTAATGCAGTAGTACTCTGAATTCTATCAACAGCTGGGAGTGACTTCATTATTTGATCATATGATTTACCAACAAGATTTTCTGCATCTGCCAGTGTGAAAGCACCAGGGCCAGCTTCAGGTTCGCCAGCAACTAAAATTGGTATTGTTTTAAGTTTTGACAAAGGAACTTTAGCTTGGGTCCTAAATGTGTTGAGTAGTTGATTACATTGGGAACGAAGTAATCGTAATAATGAAACAGATTCACGGAAGAAAGGGAATTCTGGTTCGTGTTTGGTGAGAGATAATAAGCTTGGTATGACTTCATCAACTATATCTGAAAAATTAATGCATGAATCGGACGGAACTCTATCAAACATTTCTGTTAATACACAACTTGTGATCAGTCTATGAGTTGCAAAATTGGAAGATAAGCAAATCTTCAAATTATCAATATTTTCTTTTAAAGATTTTGAATCTGTATATAGTGCAAGAGTTTTACCCATAGCTTTTGCAGCTGCTAGTCTTGTTTTCCAAATGATTTCAGATCCAACCAAAGTAATTTCACCATTAATCATTGGAGCATCAATATTCACACGCAAATCATATTCTGATTCAGGAATTCCACTGATATTATTAACCGCTGATTCATTATTTTCAACAGAAGAAGCTTTCCTTTTCTTGCGACCTTTTTTATTAGCTTCCTCATCAGTAATCAAAGACCCAGCTTTGCTTGAATCAACAGCGGAATCAATACCATGTTCTATTAAATATATGATCGATGATTCGGAAGCAAATTGCTTAACATTTAATCCTGTAAGTGAGACATCATTATGATTCATTGAAGCACCAGAAGGTCTCATGATATAGTCTGGATTCATAGAGTAACTGAAACGTGGTAATCCAACAGGAGTACTAAGAAGGTCTAGCAAAGGTAAGAAATGTAAATCAAACACTGACTCAATGGTTTTAGATTTTGCTTCAGTAAGTAATTTTGAAAAGACTTGAGAATTCAAAATTCTAACATCTTCATTTTGCTCAAATAAAATGTTTTGAAATATTAATCTAACCACCTTACCATTTTGATCTGTTACCCACTGCCTCATCGAAAGATCTTGGATCTCAAGAAATGCTGAAAGCGTTCTTAAAACTGCTTTTCTAACAGAGGTGATACTGTGTCTTAAAAAAGGATAAAGCCTTGGAACTAATTTTGTAAAATTCCATTCATTTGCTTCAACATCATTTATAGCCATCAAATCAGATTCCAATTTAACTTTACTTTCAAATTTAACACCATTTGATAGTTCTTTCATGACTTCCAAAACTTCTGGATGTTGACATAATTTGGCCAATAAATCCATGATTGCACCAGTGGCAGCACTTAAATCATCTCTACCATCACCAACCACACTCCACAAAATTTTTATTAATTCAGCCAAAAGAGATTTCGAACTCTGCTCAACAACAGCACTAGTGATAGGAACCAAAGTTGCAGCTGCAACGGTTTGAACGTCATCATCCCCTTGAGTGCAAAGACATTGAAGAACTATATAAGATGTTCGATGAATAATGTCGGGGTGAGATAAAAGCATATCTGTTTTAATTGAAACAAAATAACGTAAACCAAGCAAACCACCATGTTTGGCCTCCCAACAGGTGATTGAACTTTTTGAATTGACTGATTTAACAATATTTGAAGGTTGCTCAACCAATTCGCATAAAGAATTAAATGTTCTTAGTATTGTTTCTTCATCAAGTTGTAACATTAAAGCAGCAAGAACTTGAGCCGTGTTTTCTCTAACGGGAGCAATAACTGTATCACTGACATAATCCCCAAATCGATCCAAAGCAAAAACCGATAATAATCTAACAGCAAGATCTTCTAAAGTTCTATTATTTCTATTATTATTATCTATAACAGACTTATTTGCCACACGACCAGCTCCTTTAGATTGATATTTAATAATTTCACGTAAACCTAATGTTGCACCATGTCTAATTTCCCATGCAGGATTAAAAAGATTTTCTAAAAGCAATTCATATACACCTTGAAACATCCACACTTGATCATGATATTTAGCATGCGAAGATAAAATAGAAGAATCTGTTAACTTCTTTTTTTGTTCAACAACAAGTTTTGAACCGTTAGATTGAGAAGTCAATTCAAAATCTTTAATATTTGGTGAAGGAGTTTCTGTATGAGTTTCTGGAGATAATGAATCCTGTTGAGATAACATTTGTGAGACTGAAGATTTTGAAAGATCAACGGGAGAAGATTTAATGTTTTGTTCAGTTTTAGCTTTCCTTTTTGCAAGGGCTCTCATTCTAGCAGATAATTTTGGTTTTTGCTTTTCAGTAATTGGCTTTTCTTCAGCTTTTGTTGGAACTTGAATATCTGTATCATCATCATTAGAATTTTCATTAAATTTATCTAAACCTAATTTTTCAGCAAAATTTGTTTTCCTACGTTTAATATCTGAACCTGGCTCATTATAATTTGGATTATTTTTGAATAAATTGTATTGTTCACCAGAGTTTGCAAGTAATACATGGCCAGAATTGAGTAATTCAGGTAAATTCCAATCATCAAATGTTAAAAGATGAGATAAATAGGCAACATCATTAAGTATTTGAAAATCTTCATCATCTTCATAATCTTCTTGTTTGATTTTAATATCTTCTGATGGCTGATGATCACCATCTATCTTTGTATCATCATTTGGTACCCATTGAACAGCATGAGATATTATACCTCCAAATGCCTTTGCTGCAGCTACACGAGCTTCCCATTTACGATCTAATAGGTAAGGATAAACGCGTGAAAGCAAAGGTAAAATGTCATGAGGATGATTTTTAGCGAGGTCTGCAAGTTGATCTGCTGCAGTATTACGGATGTACTGCGATGATCCACTATCTAATATAGCCACGAGTCTATCTAATCGTGACATAGTAATATTTACTTATTTCTATTTTTGTACCGTGTATAAGTGGGAATCTATAGATGTTATTTTTATTTAAAAAAATATATGTGTGTGTGTGTTTGTGCTTTCAAATAAAAGACGCGTTTATATATATTTCTCAATTTCAGTCTCTCAGAGAGGAAATGGAACTGCTTTTATATTCTTTGGGGGGTCCCTTTTTTTATTTTTTTATATATAAAGACAGCGCGACAGTCTATCGACGCAAAAATTCGAGTAATTATTGATATTTCAAAATTAAGGTGGTCTTTTACTAAATTTAATGTCATGTGGAATTAACTTATTTACTTTTGAACTAAAACATAGTAATATAGGACAAACCACAAGAAATAATGGGGCTTACAGAGTTTGTAGATTTTGTTGCTGTTATAGACAGTAATACGACTCCAATCTTTTTTCAAACGGTCACAGGTAACTCTTTCCCCCCACTTGAATATATCTTTTCAGCACTGCCGCCATTAGATAATATGGAACCAGTATTTTGTTTAGATAGAGATTGGACAGTTTCATGGCTTCAAATAGAATCTCTTAGAGTTATTACTGTGGGTAGAACCAATAGTGGGCTCGTAGAAGTCGTGTCAGATGAAGAAGAAGAAGAAGAAGAAGAAGAAGAAGAAGAAGAAGAAGAAGAAGAAGAAGAAGAGCAAATATTTGATAAGAAAAAGAGCACTAGCAATGATGGTAATGGATTTATCACAAACGATAGTAGTAATGATTCTTCCAATAAAATTACAACCATTCCATCATGGATTAATCCTGGTCTATATATTTCATTCCTTTCATTTTTTGTAGAGGCTATAAAAGTATCTCTTAATACTGATAGACTATCGAGACAGAAATTAATTACTAATGCTCATAAAGTTTCAATGCTACTTCAAGAATTGATCGATGCAGGCGTACCATTCATTGATGATATTAACCAATTGAGAGAAATCCTTCCTTCTTCATCTATTTTGAATAAAATATTAAACACTACAAAGAATTTTCAAAATACTGCATCAACATCTATTGCATCAATAAAACAAAATGGTATCGGATCATTTGGAAATAGTATTTCTTCCTTTGGATCATCTATAAATACCAATCCTAATATAAATAACTCTAAATATTCAATAACTCTAGAAAAATCAGGTTATTCAACACCATGGAGAAAGGCGATGGTGTCTCATACTCAAAATGAAATATTTATTGACTTACACGAAACAATAGATTTAGTAATTGAGTCTTCAAAATCAAAAAGAAATTCAAAATTTTCAAATCCTTTTAATGGATATGGCTTAAATAATACATACGGATTATCATCGAATGATCATTATTCATCAACTTCTAAATTTCATAAAGCTATAATAAGTGGTCAATTAGATCTTAGATGCTCTGTATCCGGTCAGCCCTTAATTGAAATTACATTAGATTCTCCATTATTGAACGCATTAAATTCATTAGGATCCGATGCTATTTTCGAATTTGATGCTTTTACTAAACTTCATAGATGTATTGATACGAATATATGGAGAAACAATATAGATAAAAGTTCTAGAAGTTTACAATGCGTACCACCAGATGGGAAATCTACCTTACTAAATTATACTGTTGATTTAATTGAATTAAAGGATATAGCACAAGAAAGTGAATCCGAGAATGGATCTAGTTATTTTAATTTCGATAAATTCATTGGTTTAGTTGACATTGATTTACATTCAGGTCTTTCAAGTGGTCATTCTATAGATTTTGATATGAAAAATGAATTTGAAATCACTGTCAGAACCAACATTATTGACGGGGTTAAAGAAATTAATAATTTGTTAATTGAAATCATTCTTCCAAATTCTAACATTGGATCAAGTGATTATGAACTTAAAGTGATAAGATCAGGTGGTGGATCCGTTGTGAAAAATTCCAATGGATTCTGGGAATGGTCATTTGATGATTCAATTGTTCTTGGTGGTATATTTACTTTAAGAGGTGCAATTGTTGAATTATCAACAACTGATAAGTCTTCTCATAGTATTTATAAAAATGGTGAAGATAATCATACTTCGATTGGGAAAATGGGTGACATTGGCGAATATTATGGTTCAGGATCAAATATTGAATCACAAGTCACAGAAAACCACAGTGAACCAATAGAAACAGCTGAAAATATACCTGATAAGCCAATAACTTTAAAACCAAAGTATTTGCATGCAAAATATTCATACAAAGGTGGTGTTCATTCAGGAATGAAAGTTAAGTCAATCGACTTTTTGTCAAATGTTGGAATGGGTAATGTCAAACCATTCAAAGGTGTCAAATACAATTCATTTATTGGTGAATATGTAGTTCGTTAATTGTCTCGTATAGCATTTTTGTATATTTATCATTAAAAATAAAAGCATATAAGCATATTTGTTGATTTTTGAAGCCACTTTTGGTTGTTATTACTGCGATTGGTTATACGTTTTCATTGAGTCTATTGCGTTAACTATAAAACGAGCACACCATGTGCTGGAGATCTTTTACGGGCTAAGATTATCTTGTTTACAAAAAGTCCTTATAAATATCATCATAATCACCCAAGTCCAAACCTAGACTTTCTAACAACAATCTATCTTCACAACTCCCAAATGCTGTTTCAATAAAGTCCCATGGTAATCCGTATTCATCCGCATTGTCTAAGAAATCGGTCGATAAAATACTACTGGAATCGGTTTGAGTTTGCGTTTCCTTGT